>JAGRRI010000482.1:0-10236 GCA_018584345.1 Thuja plicata
TATATATATGTAGTAGATTTTTTGACTAAATTAATGATAACAACAACAAAAGATATAGATAAAAATTATGTAGACAACAAATAGCACAATAAAATCCTTCTTGCAACCAAGAAAGGTCAGCTTCTTGCAAATAGAGAGAAAAATGGTAAAAAAAAGTAACACAGTTAGATTTTTTGAATCCTGCAAAATACAAGAAAGAGATGAATATAGCATCAACAAAGATATCAAAGGAATCTGAGATCTTATAAATTTAATCTGGCAAAATCAGCATAGGGCTAAGGAAAAAAATGAATAGATTAAAACTTGCAAAGCGTTAGAATAGATCGAATGATAAAAAATACAAACCTTTGCACTTTCCTGACTGAGGGTTTAGAATTATAAACTAAAAATAAAACCCGGGTTTGGCAGAGAACCGTCCAAACCCAAAAAAAATTCAAATCCTTCTAAAAAGAGTTAGAAAATAATGTTAGATCTACAAAAACGCAAAACCTGCAAACACTCAAACAAGGATTAGCTAGCTCTGATACCATGTAATAAATATTAAAAATGAAAATATTTTAGAAAATAATCCAAGAGAGTAAGCAGAAAAGAAATATTTTACCATAACCGAAAATATGTTTCAAGAACTATCACCAAGACCATCAAATCTCTCCAGGATCAACACAATGAGACAATGTTTTTGAAAGGGGGAAACTAAGAAAAACTCCTTGTGAATATAATATGAATGAGGCATAAAATCCAAGAGGAGAGAGAAAATGAGAAAGAAGCTCATTACAACATGAGAGAGAAATTTTTAGAATGAGAGAAAATAGTGAGAAGAACTACTTGTGATAACCCTTAATATGTGTGTGTAGAGACATCTCTTAAGTAGAGATAAGTGAAGGAGTTTTCATGTAACTCTTATGTCCTATGACTGCCACATTCACATTAAGTGTGTGCCAAGTGTGAGAATCCTCTTAGGGAGGAATATCTAATTTTCTTATTAAAGGAAATACAAAAATGTGACATGTCCTCCCACTTGGACTAGAGGACAAAAACAATATACGATACCTTGGTTTATCCTTTTATAAATATACATACAACCAAGGAAAGAATAATTTCTAATAGATGTGGATGGTGATAAGGAAACTAGCCCTGAAGAAGTTGTTGGCCTGGGAAAAGAACTCACGCTAATACCAGGAAGAAGGCACTTTAAGACAACAAGGGTATTCAATGCCTCAAGACTGTCACGACTAATATGGACCTATTGGTTATTGAAGCTCATGAGATTCCCATAAAATTTGAGTAGTTATATTTTGTATTATCTTTTGTCAATCTATGTGTTCTGGTCCTTCATTGGCCTTTGGTCTCGTGCTGGCTTTTTGTGTGTTTGTACCAGCTACTCTTTTTTTGGTGTATTTTTATTATGGTATTATCTAAGTAGAAATTTAATAACATATCTTTATTTGCTATGATGTAAAGGGTTTCAGGTCCCTTCAAAACCTAGTTTGACTTAATAAACAACTTACAAACCAAATTAGGGAGATATATGAATTACTTAGGGGAATTTCAAGATCTCCCATAGGCTATTAAAAGATTTGGTTAGAGAATATCCATAATACAACAAATCTTTTTGTGAGGAACTTACAACCAAGATATTATGGTGATGTGGAAAATTGAAAATGAAGTATAAATATTCACATCAAGTGATGTTGTGATCGTAGAAGAAGAAGTTTTTATTGGATGGGTTGATTCTTGCACCAATAACTCAAAGTTTATTTAATTCACATTAAGTTTTTTAAAGCTTGTTGTGGGTAGAAAATGTCATATGCTTTAAATAATTGTACCAATTGTTAAGAATCCAAAATGAACTATTTAATATCAATGTTTAAATGTGGAAAATGAGTGGTGCAATCCTAGATATAATTATTTTATGTGTACCTTAATGCCTAGTAGCTAGAGTGGAATTATTTGTATAGAGTCCTTCCCTTTTTCTGTTAATAATCATACGAGTAATTGAGTTGATGAGTGTAAATGATGCAAGTGATTGCAACCAAAACACTAAAATTATGGAAGCTCAAAATTAGATTTTTTATTTAGTAGATCAATCATTTAACATGGAAATATTCCAAATCAAAACAAACCAAAATTAGAAAAAACAAGCTAGAAATATATTTTGGTGATGTCAATTGCTGAGTTGTCCAAATGCTCGTGCATTAATGTGACAAGTATACTCCAATATTGGTAGATATTATAAAATTTACTAAAGTCCATCCATGTCGCATTAAAATATGATTGCTTCACACACACACTAGCAATTTTTATTACACAATAGTCAGAGAAATAGGCTTAGAAAAGAATACAATGTGATCAAATCCTTTAATTTCATATATCGTTTGTGGAGGATTATTTGCAATCATCTTTCTTTCCGCTGCCACAATAGGTTTGTGGACACATTTAAGTTGATTTTTTATCAAAATTATTTTTAATTTATAAATGCTTGAATTCATTTGTGTTGATTATTGGTCAAAAGTGTGAAACATCTTTGTTATTTTACCTAAGAGCCATTGCACTATAGCTCCAACCATAAATTAGTTCTAAAGGCATGTTGAAAATTTCAAGATCAATTCCTAGACCTATAAATCCAAACTTGTTACAACAATAGTTGATAATTTTATTATTACTTTTATTATATAATAAACTACTCCATTTTGGATGTTTCCTTCATAATTTCTTATGGAAATATATTTATTAGCATAAACCTAAGTGATGTGTGGTGTTATTCTATTATGTCTAATTAATGAAACATTTTATTTAGTATCGAGGCTTAAAATTAAAAACTACAAGTGACTTATAAATTTGGCCCAAAGGATTAATTTAGGATCCAGGCATACTTAATCTTATAGAGGCAGTGTTAGATTCCCAAAATTCTAATATATATGCCACTTTAAGAAACACAACAAAGGTCAAAAACTTTAGGAAAAAATGCTCTTGGTTTTTCAATGTAATTGTAATCTTACTTTTAAAGTTGTAATTAGCCCATTTCATATCATTCAAATGATAATACCTATTTATTGCAGATTTTATATATATTCAAAGTGATTTATTGACAGATTTTATTTTATGCTCTTTAAATTGAATACCTTGATGAAATAAGTGTTACAAAGTAAGGTTAATGTTTGCCATGTAATTTGGTGGTATTATTCATCTAACTCACATATTCTATTAAAATCCTTTAAAATAATATATTTATAGTGTTTTTAATTGAGTTAAATAATGAACATTATATTATATTAGAACATTTATAATTAGGGTTAAAACTGAGAGCACCGTTGGCTATTTTAATTTACCATTTATTTGTTTAAATATTAACTTCATTTCAAGTTTTCTTTTAAATTTTTGGTAGACAAGAATTAGATTAGAATTATTTCATTTGGATGTTAAAAAAAATCTATATTTTGAATATATTTAATACTAACTGTAAGAATTTTCTATATTGGCATTTTATTAACATAGGCTCCTTGTTAAACAAATCATAATGGCCACACAACTACTCCACAATTTCAACAATTAGCACAAAGGGGCCTTGGAGTTGATCAAATATTTATGGAAGTAGATTGTTGTTGATTTTACTTAAGTAATTTGCATAAAAAAAATCAGCAGTACTACATTATATCTATCAATAATTCAATTACGAGAATTGAATTATAGAAAGGTTGATTTAAAATGTTAATACTCAATCTTTGAAATATAATATTTAATTTGTATTACATAATTATAACCTTAAATCTAAGTGTTAAATTCCTTTTAAGATTACATCATTTTGATTAGGTAATTATACATTAGATACTCTTAAGTTACTAATGGTTCTTTAACTAAAATGTATACTTTACAAAGCAAACACTAGTATAATTTAGTCAAACTTGGGCTTAAATTTTCTCTCACTACCCTCATTTTCGTGTAATATTTTTTTAATTAATAAAGAAATGGATAATAGAACTGATTATATTGCATTTATGTATTCAAGTAAACTTAATTAAATTAAATCTTTGGGTTCTCAAAAAAACCACTATGCAAAAGCTTATGCATCCTACGTTGGCCTAAAGATAGTGGTTTCTAAGGAATTCACAAAGGTTTGTCTTGAATGTGATTTGTTGAATATCATAAATTTCTTAAGAGGGATTCAAACCCCATGCTGGACCATAAAGACTTTGATTCTTGGTAGTATAATTTTGCTTAACTCCTTTGAAAACTTTAATATTTCCCATGTATATATCATGAAGGCAACTCGGTTGCAATGATTTTTTTAGTGGTTAATATTTTCCAATTGGCTAATTTTAGAAATTTAGAATCCAAATTTCACTAATAATTCAAGATTCAAGGCAACCTAAATCACCACAATTTTACAAAATACTGTTTTAGAAATATTTGAATCGCCAAATAATTTATTTTATTAAAAGTTGAACTCAAAGATTCACCACAATATTTGTTACATGATTAGATTCGATTCGCCAAAATTTTTTAAGTTATTTTATGAATGTAAATTAATTTACCAATAATATATCATAATTATTAGTTATAGTACGATTGTATCACCAATATTTAGTTGTCATTATTTATTTAAAATATAATCTAGTGATCCTCATTATATTCCATGAGGTGAAAATATTACTATTTGATAAATTTAATGGTTATAGGGGCTAAAATTTCATTTGGATTGTCGATCTCAATAGAAATCAATGGTCGTGAATAAATTTTGGGTCCCGTTAGAATTTAAACATATCAATACATTTATCTCACACAATAAAATAAGGGTCATTAGACTATATTTTAAATGGTAGCAACTAAATACTATAGAGCCTATCTGTTCAACCCATCAAATATATTCACATTTTTCACATTTAGCCTAATAATTTTCTATAAGAATTCTACTTTTTTAAAGAATTCTTCATCATGATGATTAATGAATTCCTTGACATTGTTTGAGATTCGCCAGTATGTTCTATAATAAAAAAAATAAAATTCATTCAAGAATAATCACCAATAAGATTTTTTTTCCCAAAAAATTGAGAGATTCGCCAATAGAAATTAATTTTTCTTTCAAGAAAATGAAAGATTCACCAAAATTTTATATCTTTTTTTGGAGGGGGGTTTGTTAAAGTTATCCCTACTCGGTTGTGAATAATTTTTCTAATCTAAGGGCTTCACAACCTTATATGATAAGGTCGGCATTTAATGAAATTATCCCTCAAGATATCAAAATGCTTATTCATAATGATTACATAGAATGCTAATTCAGAGGTATTCTAGAGAACGATGGATTCAAATTTCAAATTTGTGCAAAGAGGCACATTAATATGTCATACCCTCATAATGGCATGTCAATACATTGTCATCTTTATGAGCTTTTTTTAATTGTTGGGTTGTCATCTTGGTGGTTTCGGTTATCTAGTTTTCTTTTGGCAAGATGGGTGTAGATAGGATCAAGGTTAAACCTATTGTTTGCCAGAAATGGTAGGAGAATCATAAGGTTTACGATGAGCCTTTTTATAGGCCTCACATCCTACATAGAGAAATTACATGTCTCTGATCCATAGGTTACCTCTGCATTTATAGAGGGATGGTATGAGGGTACCCTTAAGGTGTTTAGCATTGAGTTGGTGGTTTTAGAGGAGTTAGTGGAAAAGGTGTCTAACACATTGGTGGAAGGAAGAAAATTCTTTAGGGATAAGAAAAGTGCAGACGAGGCCATATCAATTTTCTTTAAGAAAGGCAAATGGAATAAAGTGAAAATGACTAATAATGTAAGTTACAATAGAACCACTATCAATCCTATTTGGGAAGAGGTTGTAGAAGTCATAATGCAGCATGTTACTCTAGACGCTTGCTTTTGTAGTTTGTTCAGTTATCACTTTGTCATTCTTAACCATTTTTGGCATGATAAATGCACATCTTTTTCTTTCTCTATTTTTTTATCCCTTTGAAATATTCTACAATTTTATGGTAAAAATCTCTCTATCCTATTCATCCATGAGGGTTTAATCCTCCTCATCATGTAACATGCAAAATCTATATCTATTCAAAAAAATCCTACCCCCAAAACTATGATTGAATCTAAATACAATGGAAATTTTCATATGGAAGATTACTATTCAGATCCGATAGATGTCCCCTCTAATGAGAAATCTTGTTTCCATTTGGGTAAACTTAAAAACCCCAAAAGAAAATTCATAGCCCACCATTGAATTGTTCTATTTGATGATGAGGATCTTGGTTATATTCCATCTGAAGGATTTGTCCCTGATTCTTTTGGCCCTTGTAGTGATGTAATGGTTAAAGGTAAAGTGAGGGGTTCTTCTTATTTGTCAGATAATGGAAGAGTAAAGTCTCTACAATATCTCATTCAATGAGTGGTTGGTGTAATTCATCATGTTGGAAAAAACTTATGAAGAAAATTGATATGAGTTCAAACCTTGTTATGCAATCCCTACCTACTAATGGTCCCAAAGTGGGTCTTCATATTGATATCCATATGGATATTATCAAAGATAGCCCTTTGGAGAAAGGATATTTTTTTATGATTCTATGAATATAAGTAAAAAATTTAAAGTTGAATTATGGATAGCCAAGGTTTCCTTTTCATGTGGATGGTGTCTTAGATAATTGCTTTCAAAGATAAGAGTGTTCAACCCCAAATGTGCACAATATAGATAAAGTCCTTCCCAATATATAAGATTTGACCAAAGGGATTAAGGAATTGAAGGAGAAGAATGAACAATGTATCAAAACTTTGGAGAATTCTATTGAAAAGGTTTAGGAAAAACTGAGAGTAGTTGTGGTTGTGAGTCATACAACTATGGAAAATAGCTTAGAAGGGTTAAATAATTTAAATGTTCAGATTGAGAGTATTCAAGGTCTATCCAAAAGTGCTTCAAGTTCCCCTTCTAGCAGTGTGAAATTAAAGAATCAAGTTGTTCTTTGATTGGTGGATTCTATTTCTCTCCCTAATTTGTCTACGAGGTTTCACAGTAAGGACAAAGGTGTTACTCCTATTAACATCATCGTCAACAACATTCGTAGCATTAATGAAGATTTGATTCAAAAGAATCAAAACTTACTGAAAACTTTGTAAGGTCTTTTAACACAATCATGGCAAGGTTTTCCCCAATGGAGATGGTCCAAACCATGCAGATCGAGTCACACAGTGGAAAAAATTAACACCAGACACAATAAATAATAAACAACATACTACAACAGATCTTCGTATTATCATAGAATCAAAGAATTACATCAGATTGGCCTGCAATATGAAGCTTACATTCTATGCTTACATGTCCATTATTAGATACAAAATCCTATAATCCTAACCTCCAAGAGGTGTAATTATAACTTATTCGATCACTAATTGTTTCCCCCTAAACAAAGATCAACTACCTCAATATATAGATCCTTTGCAACAAATATGTTAGCCCAGATCTATAACCATTTTCAAGAAAAAGAAAACATAATACTGAAATATAGGTGAGGAACCAAATCATAAGGATCTTAATGCCAAGATTTTGAAATTACACCCAATCGAAGTTAAATATTAGCCACAAATCTAGGAACATCATGGTATGAGCCACAAAGCTTCATCAATCTGGAAAATGCTTTGAAAGATCATAAAACTCCAAATGACCATTACAACTTGAAGAACACGGAAAATCGACCATGAACCCAGAATATATCCTCAGCAAAGAGTCCACATGAGGTGTGAACCCAGACATAAGTAAACCTTGATGTCCAGAACATACCCTGAGGTCTGCAACAACAAATTATCCAAATCCAAGGAACGTCACTAAAAACACAAAAATTGGCTCACTGAAACAAAACTAAGAACAAATTGAAAGGAAATATTTTTGGGTGATGCAAGATTTCCAACAACCAAAGGATACTCCTGCATCATATTTGGGCCTTTTCTCCTTTTATTTTTCTTTTGTTTAGCTCATACCCAGTGACTGGTTAGTGTATGGTTACTTTTGACTAGATAGTTTTTTCGTAAAGGGTTTCATGTCCCTTCAAAACCCCTTTTCCTCTAATCACAAACTTAGTTAAATTAAATTTACATTACTAATGAAATAGGAATTAGAGATTAATTTTTCTGTGATAAATTTTTTTGTTATCAAAACCAACGTAGGAATCCTCATCAAAAATTGATTAAAAGTAAGCATTGTAAAACTTTTGGTTGGGATAATTGTAGCCCTTTGAATCAAATTGATATACATAGGCCTTTCAATATTCAAAGTATGAAAAGAAATAATAATCGAAATCTTGGTCAAATCAATTATATTTTGAGAGAGAACAATATATTCTAGCCATTTTGGTGTGTTAAAGCATGTATAAACAAGATAGCCCAAGTAGAAGGATAAGACAAAAAAAATAATCAAATTTGAATCATAAAATTTAAATTTAGAAAGGACGAGGTTATTCTTATGAGGTTGCCTTCATATTCATGCACTCTTCCTAGAACAAATAATAATGGAAAATATAAAGAGTGAACAATTAATTCAAATTGATTGCATAAATTGATATAATAATTAAATAAGTAAAACAAATTCAATATCACCCAATATTATTAAAGTAGTAGTATATATATATGATATGGATATGAATTTTTTTACCTTTGTAATATAAGAACCATTACGTTTTCTTAATTATTTTAACTGAGAGGGATTATAATATAGTCTAGGGACTTGAAAAGAACCATTACATGTTGTATGGGACAAGTAGGGGAGAGGCACTAAGTGTGCATGCTAGCTTCATCAACGTGTAGTCTTTACATAAAATATTATAAGACCTCCATTTTATTTTTGAAAGTAAAATAGATGCTTATCTATCTATGACTAAGATTGGATGGTGTGATTCATCACACTACTCATTAAAATAACATGCCTAGTGTGAAGTGTCCTAGAAATGATTTTTCCAAGATTTGACCAAGACATAAGCTGAAAATCCCTAATAGTTTAATTAAAAAATTATTGTTTGTTGTTAATACAAAATTATAATTTTATGTAAAATATAACTTATATGCAACCTAAACAAAGCAAATACCTCTCAGTAACCATAAATCCAGCACAAATGAACCAATAATTGAGTACAAAAAACTATTTGTTAGCATAAAAATACCTCATTATTATAAAAAAATATATAACTTTATCCAAAACAAATGGGCCAATACTTGAACACTAAAACCTTTTGATAATCCTTCACATTAATGAAGAAATACAAGGTATTTTATCTTTTATATAAGACAAATTATTAATATAAAATACTCAAATACACATAAATTGCTACCTCTAACACAAAAAATATTTCTCTGCTATAAGAATAATACATGTTCAAATGAACATTTTATTTATAAATGATACACTAATAATAAATAATAATGATATTTTATTCCATGAACAAAAATACTTAAATTCTCATACCTTCAAATATGAATCTATTTTGATCAACATTTGATCATTTTATATTTATATATAATCTATTTCATTAAAAATGAATGATAGAAATATACGATAAGCCTAGATATTATAAGCTCTCCATAGTCAAAGATTTCTAGAAATTACTAAAACCCATTGGCATCTGATTGCTTCACTTGCACATATTAGCAATTTTTATGAGCACCTCAGCCAGTTGAAGAGGCTTGGACAAGAATACGGTGTGATCAGATCCTTCAATTTCGTATACCATTTCTAGAGGATTCTCTGCAATCATCTTTCTCTGCAACGCCTCTACAATAAGCTTATCCTCCTTCGACACAATGAATATTCTCTTCACACTTCCATAGTTTTTAGCTGTTTATAAAAGAGGCTCTTGCCATAGGGGAAGCTTCTTCTCCAGTGATTCCCACAACGTCAGATCCTACATTCAGACCCATATTAATCAGTCAATTAAAATTCCAAAACTACCCAATATAGTACAAAAAAAATTCTATTTTCAAATGATTTACCCAAGAAGGACTGTTCTATGATAATAATTGTCGCGTAAACTGGGTGTCCAATCTGAAGGATGTTGCAGGATTATCTTGTGAAAATTCCTATTGCAGTCACTAATTATTAATCTCCTATCTCATAAAGATTATTTAACTACTGAAAATAAATTTACAGCTGAATATCGAAAAATAACACAACTGCAACTTCACCAATAAAAATACGGAAAGAAATATGCAACACAAAGAACACAAGATTTTTGGACAAATCATCCCTGGAAAAACCC
>JAGRRI010000553.1:0-13650 GCA_018584345.1 Thuja plicata
AAATGATGTTTATGGATTGGTCATGCAAATCTTTTAAAGTTTAAAATGTTTCATAATTCGTTATTTAGGTTTTC
Organism: Thuja plicata; assembly: GCA_018584345.1. Lineage (NCBI taxonomy): Eukaryota > Viridiplantae > Streptophyta > Pinopsida > Cupressales > Cupressaceae > Thuja > Thuja plicata. Next base: position 75 of record JAGRRI010000553.1, read on the forward strand.
ATTTCGAAAGAGAATCTTTGTTCTCTTTCCTGGTTCCCTTGCGGGGCATGACACATTACGCATCAAAACAACATCAAGCATCCAAACATGAAAATAATCGTGCACAGGTCAGATTGTTAAATTATTCAGAATGTCATTGTTATCATGGCAAAACTCCAACTCACTACCTCCCAAGTTGAAATGAACGAATGCCTCCAGCCACAAGATGATTTAGCAATACTGCTAGGGCACGAAAATGTTCTTAATTCACCTCCAAGAAGATGAGATATCCACTTCTAGAATTATGATCTGAGATTGTAAACATGTGAATTCGAATGCCCTAGGTGCACACCATCATGAAATGAGGGCTGAAGGCTGCTGCTTAACTCCTTGAAATCGAAAATGTTTTGCCAAGCACCAAATATGCCCAGCAAGTTGGTGAAATTCACCACTCAGTAAATCAGAACTACATGTTTAAAATGACGAAATTATGATGCCCTAAGGTGATGCTTGCTTGGTTTGGGGTGCATGTTGGTGCCAAAATGCCACAAGATCAATTTGCCACATTTAGATGCTCAGATCTGAATGTGAATCCATGGAATTTGATGCCCTAGGTGCCACAAAATGATGCAAAAAGAAGTCGCCCAAGGCTGGAAATAGAATTTCAGACCCTAGGCATGGAAAGTTGATGAGCTTGAATGTTGAAAAAGCCTCCAAAAAGTCTGACCTAGCTGCAAATTCGACCTGCAATAAAAAATCAGAGAAATTCGCTCCAAATAAATGATGAAATGACTTCGAAAATGCTACTTAAATACCCAACTTGAATGCCCAAAGACGGACAACTTGCTTGGGGAGTTTAAACAATTAAAATTAAATCACCACCCTTAGAAATAGGGCCGACTTGGGGGATTTAAATTAAATAAATCCAAAACTGATATAGGGCTGCAAATTAAAATTGAAATTATAAGTATGTAGGCTCTCGATTAAATTAAAATTGCCAAGTCATGTGCATTTAAAATTGTCTTGAGTTTATCACCATGTAGGCTCCTAATTTGCATCGAATTTATCACATAATGGGGCCAACAAAAATGAAATTGAAAATTGCCTCACAAGGCCCCATAATCAATTTCAAATTTCAAATTTCAACACAAGAGGCTTAAAAGAAAATCGAAATTATAAGCAAGCAAGAGGGCCCCATATTTAAATCGAGATTCTTAAGGCATGGGCGCCAAAGAGATTTCGAACTTTACAACATGGACCACTTGGCAAGGAAATCGAAATCAATGGGGAATTGCTTGCCCAACAAGGGGCCCGAAATGAAATCTTGGAATAAAGGTTGGGTTCAAAATTTGTAACAATTGCCTTGGTGAAAATCCAAATTGCTTAGCTCAAAATTGCAAGAGGTCCCACGCCAAAATTAAAACTTGTCTTAAATGCCATAGCAAAACTGTAAGAGGTAGCTTGTTGAGAAATAGGGCCTATGAGAACCACTTTGCCAGAAAATAGGGCCTACGAGAACCACCTTGCCAGAAAATAGGACCTGTGAGAACCACTCTGCCAGAAAATAGGGCTAGTGAAAACCACCTTGCCATAAAATAGGGCCTGCAAGAACCACTCTGCCAAAAATGAATTTGGGCGAGGTATTTCATCCAAGATTTGACACAATCACCCTTCCCAAATTTGAAAGATGTAAGAGCTAGCATGCCATAAATGAATTTGGGCAAGGGGGTTGATACAAAAATTGACAGAACCACCTTGCCAGAAATGAATTTGGGCGAAGGAGTTGATACAAAAATTGACAGAACCACCCTTCCCAAATTTCTTTCTCAAATCTTGAAGTCCAAAATTTTCTCTTTTAATCCAAAATTTGCCTTGCAAGGTTAAATCGTCCAAAATGCCATAGGTAAAAATAAATTTATTTCACCAAAAATAATAATTCCATTCAACGCAAAAATTAAAAATTTGTTAGAAGCACCTTGCGAGGATTTGGTAATTTGTTAGAAGCACCTTGCCAGGATTGAAAATTGAAGTGGTCATGATGTCAAAATTTGTAAGGGTGTGCCTACCAGAAAATAAATCTTGTAAGAGGTGGCCTGCCAGAAATGGATTTGACACCAAACCACTTGCTCAGATTTGAAATTCAACTTCAAATTTCGATTTTAATTCCAAATTTCCCTTGTAAATAAAAAATAATTAAATTGCCTTAGCCAAAATCAATTTTCCCAAAATTTCACCACTCAAACCATGTCAAAATTAAACACAAACATCACTTCCAAATCAAAAATTTGCACCAAGAGGCCTGCCAGAAATTAAAGTTGAGGTGGTCATGCTGTCGAAAAGTGTAAGGGTGAGCTCGTTGAAAATAAAAAATTGTAAGGACCAGCTCGCCAAAAATTAAATCTTGACACCACCACCACGCCAGAAATCCCAGACTTAGAGAAATTTCCAAATTAAATCCAAATTTCAATCATTTTCTCATCAAAACTCGAACAAGACTCCTATTTCACAAGTAAAAATCCAACCCCAAAAATCATGGCAAAGCCATCCAGTCAAAATTTGACACTATCACCCAGCCAGAAACGCATTTGGGCGAGGTAGTTGGTACGAAAATTGACAAAACCACCTCTCCCAAATTTAAAAGTTGTAAGAACTAGCAGGCCAAAAATGCCAAAGTTGGGAGAACAAATTCCACTTGCAAAAATATAAATTTTCCATTTAGGCTCGAAATTACTAGAATTTTAACCATCATCACAAAATCAAATCAATAATACCCAATTTCAATTTGCATTTGCATAATCACGATTCCCACAAAATTACCAGACTTAGCCAAATTTCCATCTTGCAAATCACTATAGTTTACATTCAAAATCTCCATCTCTTACGCCCAAAAATCTGATAATCGCCAATTATCTCCAATTTTGAAAAAAAAAAATCGAAGTTGATCTATCATCTTTCAAAATCCAGATCGTCATCAAAATACCAACCTCAAGCCAAGCAAGAGGACACTAAGGGTGGAAGACAACAAAATTTCTTAATCTCATCAAAATGATCTAAATCCACCCATGGTGTTGAAGAACATCGTTTGAAGGCAAGACAAACCTTAAATCCCCAAGCTTCAAATCTCTCACTTATAGGCTTCAAAAAGAGCTACTGCCAAAGACTACCACTTCTACCGCTAAAACGAAAAACGGGGATCCCCATTTGTAATGGGGCAATGGTGTGAAAACCTCACAACACTTCCCTCAGGTGCTTCCCTCGGGTACTTCCCTCGATTATTTGCCCTCGGGTACTTCCCTCGATTATTTGCCCTCGGGTGCTTCCCTCTTCCCTTAGGTACTTCCCTTGGGTATTTTCCCTCGAGTACTTCCCTCGGGTGCTGCCCTCTGATACTTCCCTCGAGTATTTTCCCTTGAGTACTTCCCTTGGGTGCTTCCCTCAAGTACTTCCCTCGGGTGTTTGCAATTGGGTACTTCCCTCGGGTATTTGCCCTCGGGTACTTGCCCTCGGGTATTTTCCCTACGGTACTTTGCTCGGGTATTTTCCCTCGGGTACTTGGTGGTGCCAAGCACCCTCGGCTTATTCTGTGATAGGATAGTTTTCTCTGCATTTTCAGTTCTTGGTTAAATTTTGTTTTAAGAATAAAGGATTGACTCCTTGGATCATCCTATTGTAAGATCTCGATCTACTTTGTAAGATTAAGGGTCTTAAGGTACTCTAAAAAACTTAAGGTCTCCTTAAGTCATTAACACCAGAGATCCTGTCATTTTGATGTTTTTGAACCTCAGACCTAGGTTATGTCATGTTTAGATTCCCCCCCTAAGTGTTTGGAGTTAGTTTGTTTTGTCTTCTGCAACATTTCCTAAAACTGTCAAAATGTTACCGAGCAAAGTTGCATTGTTGCCGAGCAAGTTGCATTGTTGCTGAGCGTCAGGTTGTCAACATTTTGCCGAGTAACCAAACATAGTGTCGTTTGGTATTCCATCGGTTACAACTCGCAGAGGGGCAGTTGAATCGATGGTATGATGCAATAAAACGCTCCCTTGGAGAGAAAGACAGACATGAAAAGAGACACAAAGAGAGAGAAGATAGATATGTAACAGACATGTACGGCTTGATAAGTTTTGAAGGAATATGAACAGTTTTCGAGCATTCTGAGTGTGTACGGTGTTGTGTGGTTCCACTGAGAAAAACCAATAACATATTTTTATGGTGTTGTGAGTTTACTTTCTGTTGCAATTTGTTTCATTCAATTTAGTATTGATTTGTAGAAGTTAGAAGTATTTTTCTAAGAGTAGTCCAGAAACCCTCCTATTTTGGGTCTGTGCATAAGATGGAGCCCTAACTTGGGATTTCTCCAGTGGATCCTCACAGACGCTTGGAAAATGCAAGTTAGGGACATGTACTATAGGACTTCAGAAGCTTAAGAACTTAAAGTTAGGTCTGTGGTTTTTAAGATCAAGCCCTAGGTCAAATATCCTCATGTATTTGACCAGTCAAGTAAGCAAATGTATGAACAGATGAATGGATCGTCTGGTGGGACTTGGTAGGTAGGTGTTTTGGGGTATTTTGGGTTAGTTGAACTCTCCTAAGTGATTGTATCAACTCAATGTACCCATCTCTCAATACTTGCTTTGCAAACCAAGCCTAATTTGGCCAATTAGGTATGTATGTCTTGTAGGTGTTCTGAGGTGCTGGAGTAGAGTTGGTCTCTGTGACTTTTGGGTTTGTTGTAACTTCCTAAAGGGTACTTGATTCTGTAATTTATTTGCCAAGTCCCTTTGCAAAAGTAAAAGTTGTATTAGGAAAACCTCCAAGAAAAGGCTACAAGGATTTCTAGGACAATATTAGTTTTAGTGATTTGAGGTGTGTGGTACACAAACCAATGGGTGATTTCATACCCATGGAGCCTAAATGAAGTGTTTCAATCAATAGATTGATTGGTTGTTAGGAAATATGAAGATTTCCTTGTTTGTTTCCTTGTAGAGGGAAAGATCAGTGAGGAATCAAATTTTCTCAGTTTGAGCACTTGGGTTCACTTGTGGCTTCTTGCAGCGTTGCTCTGCATCAGGTGGTATCAGAGCCACTAAAAGAATCGTGGGAGAGACAAAGATGGGAGACAAGACAGAAGACTCCCCAGGGGAAGAAGTTCCCACAAGAATAACCAATGTTGAGTTCGCTAAGATTGTCAGAGAACAAGTAGCCAAAAACAAAAGGATGGAAGAAGAAATCAAAAAGTTGAAGAGCCTCCAAGCAGAGAAGAGTGGTGAAGCGGACTCTGAAGAAGAAGAAGAAGAAGATATGCAACAGGATGAAAGGAAGGACATACCTGCAGAACAAGCACAATTTCTAGAAGCTCTTGAGAGAGTTGGGAGAAAAGACCAGAAAGCATATATACCCATGTTTCTGGGGAAGATGAACCCTGAAGAATGCATGGATTGGATAGAAGCTTTCGAAAATTACTTTGAATGTGATGATGTCCCTAAACATCAGAAAGTTAAGATTGTTAAGTCCAAGATGAAAGGTCCAACTTTGAGTTGGTGGAATTTCCTACAAAATGAAAGAGTTCAAGAAGAGAAGAATCCTATCTCATCATGGAGGAGAATGTTATCAGAAATAAACAAACAATTTGTACCAGAAGACTATGAAGTTACACTCCACAAAAAGTTGCAAAATCTCAGACAGAAGGACCTTGATGTAAGTAGTTATACTGAAGAATTTCATAAGATGACACTCAATGCCAAAGTCCCTGAGAGTGAAAAACAGAAGTTTGCAAGGTACCTTAATGGGTTGAAGTTCAGCATACAAGATGAAATGAGCTTGTTTAATCCGGAATCAGTGCACAAATGTTTTCAGATGGCACTTATGATTGAGGAAAAATAGAAGAGGAAAGAAGAACAAAACAATACAGGTAGACGAAATAATTTCAAAGGTAGAGGTAGATTCAATGGCAGAGGTTCGTATCCAAGAAACCAAGGCGAATCTAGCAATCAAGAATCAGAGGGAGAGTCAAATAACAGAGGCACTTTCAGAGGTAGGAGATCAAACAGTAGGGGAAGATTTGGTCAAAGAGCACCTAGAGTTTTCACTGGTAAATGCTTCACTTGTAATCAGATTGGACATCAATCTTTTATGTGTCCTAAAAAGATTGGTACAAACAGACAAAGAGGAGATAGAAGGGTGCAATTGACACAAGAAGCTGACAATCAGAGTGTGTCCTCTTATCACACCACAACTTCAAGGCCTGCAGCATTTGAACAAGGAGAATGCATCATGTTCAACAGAACACTCTTGAAGATGCGCATCAATAAGGAGCCACCTCAAAGGAAATCTCTTTTCAAGACCTCTTGTAAGGTAAATGGCAATGTGTGTAAAGTTATTGTTGATTCTGGTTCAACTGAGAATTTAGCTTCTATACAAATGATAGAAAAGCTTGGGTTAAAAAGAATACCACATCCCAATCCATATAAAGTATCTTGGTTAAGTAAGGATCAGTAGACCTTAGTTAATGAACAGTGTTGGGTAGATTTTCAGATTGGGGAGTATAAGGATAAAGTTTTATGTGAAGTTGTAGCCATGGATGCTTGTCATCTCCTATTACGGAGACCTTCGCAATATGATACTAATGCTCAACATGATGGAAAGAGCAATGTATACAACCTAGTCAAGAATGGTGCAAGTTTCACAATGACACCTTTACCTGATGATAGCAAGGATAGAATTGTGACTAATAGTGTGATGTTAGTAGGTGAAAAAGAGTTCTTGAAAGTTCTTAAAGAGGAGAAAACACCATGTTTTGCCATCATTGTCAAACCTAAAGTGGAGTCCCAAAAGAAACCAAAGAATGGAGAACCAAGGAGAGATGTTGGTCCTAGAGAGGTACAAGAATTACTGAATAAGTATAAGGGCATAGTTGCAGACAGTAGTACAGAGTCTTTGCCACCAAAGAGGGAGATCAGTCACTGTATTGACCTCATCCCCAGATCCACACTACCTAATAAGGCCGCCTATAAGTTAACCCCTGAACAGAATGCAGAAGTGTCCAGACAGATTTAAGGATTGTTGGAAAAGGGTTTCATTAGGAAGAGTATTAGTCCCTGTGTTGTTCCAGCAGTCCTAGGTCCTACGAAAGAAGGTACATGGAGGTTGTGCACGGACTCAACAACCATCAACAGGATTACTATCAGATATAGATTCCCAATGCCAAGAATGGAAGACTTAATGGACTGTTTGGGAGGTGCAAGGTACTATTCAAAAATTGACTTGAAGAGTGGTTATCACCAGATCAGAATCAGAGAGGGAGATGAGTAGAAGACAGCTTTCAAGACCAATGAGGGTTTGTTTGAATGGGTTGTTATGCCTTTTGGTCTTTCCAATGCACCAAGTACATTCATGAGACTTGTGAATGAGGTTCTTAAACCTTTCATTAATCACTTTGTTGTTGTATATCTAGATGATATTTTGATTTGCAGTAAGAATGAACATGAACACCTAATGCATTTGGATATGGTGTTGAAAAGGTTGCATGAAGAACAATTGAGGATCAACTTGGAGAAGTGTGTGTTCTTGCAAGAAGAACTTGTGTTCCTTGGCTTTGTCATCTCAAAGGGCAACTTAAAAATGGATCCCTCCAAAGTTGAAGCCATTTTGAATTGGCCAACTCCTAAATCAGCCACTGAGGTAAAGATTTTTCATGGATTAGCTAGCTTTTATACAAAATTCATTAAGAATTCAGTGGGGTTAGTGCACCAATGATTGATACCATAAAGGGAGGTAGGAAATGTCACTTTGTTTGGAATGATGATGCACATAAGTCTTTTGAGTATTTGAAAACAAGGTTTGCACAACAACCTATACTAGACCTTCCTGATTTCCATAAGATTTTCACAATAGAGTGTGATGCAAGCAAGAGAGCTATTGGAGATGTCTTGAGCCAAGAGGGTAAACCTGTGGCATTCTTTTGTGAGAAACTCAATGAGGCAAAGCAAAAGTATTCTACTTATGATTGAGAGTTATAAGCTATGGTTTAGTCTTTAAGAAAATGGAGACATTACTTATTACCACAGGAGTTTGTTGTTTATACTGACAATCATGCCTTGAGTTTTCTGAATAGACAGGAGAAATTGAATCAGAGGCACTTGAAATGGATGGAATGTCACCAAGCTTTCACCTTCACCATCAAGCACAAGAAAAGAGTAGCTAATAAAGTTGTTGATGCACTCAGTAGGAGGAATCTACTTATTCAAGAAATCCAGATGGAAAGTGTGGGCTTCCTACTTTGAAAGATGTGTACTTAGAAGATGAAGACTTTAAGGAAGCCTATCAAGTTTGCAAGCAATTAGGGGGCAGGTATCATATTGATTTCTCAGAGTTTATTATTCAAGAAGGGTTTATTATTCAAGAAGGGTTACTGTTTAAGGGAAGTCAATTGTGTATACCTCTATGTTCAATGAGGGAAAATATTATTAAAGAAAAACATTGTGGGAGCTTGTCAGGGCACTTTGGGATAGATAAGACCCTTAATTTAGTGAAAATTTACTATTTCTGGCCTAAAATGCAGTCAAATATCAGAAGCTCTGTGGAAAATTGTTTGATCTGTCAGAGGGCTAAAGGTCATACCTCAAATGCAGGCTTGTATACACCACTTCCCATCCCTGCTAAGCCTTGGGATTCAATCAGCATGGATTTTGTTTTAGGACTACCAAAGACCAAGACTGGTTATGACAGTGTGTATGTGGTTGTTGACAGATTTTCAAAGATGGCTCACTTCATCCCTTGCAAAACCATTCATGATGCTTCTCACATTACAGGTTTGTTCTTCAAAGAGGTTGTTAGACTTCATGGTCTACCTTTGTCCATCATCTCAGACAGAGATCCAAAGTTTTTAGGACACTTTTGGAGGACACTTTGGAAGAAACTTGGTACACCTTTGTCATTGTCATCTGCTTACCATCCTCAATCAGATGGTCAAACTGAAGTCATCAATAGGTCTCTTGGGAATTTACTAAGGCGTCTCACACAAGAACATGGTACTGCATGGGATAGCAGATTAGCTCAAGCAGAATTTTCCTATAATGATTCAATGAACAGAAGCACTGGTTTAACCCCTTTCCAAATTGTGTATGGTAACCATCCTCAGGGTATTCTGGAACTCGGAGATGTGAAAGATTTAGCCAAGAGGAGTGCTCTAGCAGAAGATTTTGTTGAAGTCATGAAGGACATTCATGAACAAGTCCAAGCCAAGCTGAAACATACATCCACTAAATACAAAGAATGTGCAGATAAAAAGATAAGGGATATGTAGTTTGAAGTTGGAGATATGGTGATGATTAATCTCAAGAAGGAAAGGTTACCTAAGGAGAAGTACACTAAGTTAATGATGAAGAAGTTAGGTCCTTTCAAAACTCTGAAGAAATATGGAAACAATGCCTACAAGACTAATCTTCCTCCTAGTCTTGGTTTATCTCCTATCTTCAAAATTGCTGACATCTATGCTTTCAAAGGTATTGTTGATAATGTCTCTACTGTAGGAGATTAGGATCTAGACTCAGAGAAATTGCTCCAGGACTTACCCAAGCCACTTGCTCCAGAGATAGACTACATTGTTGACAAGAGAGTGGCTAACCAAACAAGAAGAAAACTTACTATGAGTTTCTAGTCAAATGGAAAAACCAACCCCTGGAAGACGCTTCATGGCTGACACCTAAAGCCATTGAAAAGAATGGACTCAAAGTTACAGACATACAACCTTGAGAGACTTGAGTTTCTTTTGTCAAGAGGACTATGGTGCCGAGCATCCTCGGCTTATTCTTTGATAGGATAGTTTTCTCTGCATTTTCAGTTCCTGGTTAAATTTTGTTTTAAGAATAAAGGATTGACTTCTTGGATCATCCTATTGTAAGATCTCAGTCTACTTTGTAATGTTAACGGTCTTAAGGTACTCTATAACCTTAAGGTCTCCTTAAGCCATTAACACCAGAGATCCTATCATTTTGATGTTTTTAAACCTTAGTCCTAGGTTATGTCATGTTTAGATTCTCCCCTAATTGTTTGGAGTTAGTTTGTTTTGTCTTTTGCAACATTTCCTAAAACTGTCAAAATGTTGCCGAACAAAGTTGCATTGTTACCGAGCAAGTTGCATTGTTGTCGAGCAAGTTGCTTCTTGCCGAGCGTCAAGTTGTAACCATATTGCCAAGTAACCTGACATAGTGTCGACTGGTATTCCATCGGTTACAACTCGCAGAGGGGCAGTTGAATCGATGGTATGATGCTATAAAACACTCCCTTGGAGAGAAAGACAGACATGAAAAGAGACGGCCACTTGCAAATTTCAAGTTAGCGACATGTACTATAGGACTTCAAAAGCTTAGGAACTCAAAGTTAGGTCTGTGGTTTTTAAGATCAAGCCCTAGGTCAAATATCCTCATGTATTTGACCAGTCAAGTAAGCAAATGTATGAACAGATAAATGGATCGTCTAGTGGGACTTGGTAGGTTGTTGTTTTGGGGTACTTTGGGTTAGTTGAACTCTCCTGGGTGATTGTATCATCTCTGTGTACCCATCTCTCGATACTTGCTTGGCAAACCATGCCTAATTTGGCCAATTAGGTAAGTGTGTCTTGCAGGTGTTCAAAGGTGCTAGAGCAGAGTTGGTCTTTATGACTTTTGGGTTTGTTGTAATTTCCTAAAGGGTACCTAATTCTGTAATTTATTTGCCAAGTCCCTTTGCAAAAGTAAAAGTTGTCTTAGGAAACCCTCCTAGAAAAGGCTACAACAATTTCTAGGATAGTATTGGTTTTAGTGATTTGAGGCGTGCTACACAAACCAATGGGTGATTTCATACCCATGGAGCCTAAATGAAGTGTTTCAATCGATAGATTGATTGGTTGTTACGAAATATGAAGATTTCCTTGTTTGTTTCCTTGTAGAGGGAAAGATCAATGAGGAATCAAAGTTTCTCATTTTGAGCACTTGGGTTTACTTGTGGCTTTTTGCACCGTTGCTCTGCATCACTTTGCCCTCGGGTAGTGTGTCGTAAGAGAGTGCGTACGTGATGTGAGGTGGAAATTCGAGTGCCGTGAGGTTTGATACATTACAGTGGTATCAAAGCTGGTGCTCTTGCCAGTCTGTCAGGTAATTGAGCTCGCATCATGGCTCTGAGTGATGGATTGGAATATGCGCTGAGGGAGCTTAGAAGAAGTCAGCAGAAGCTTTGCCAAACCCTTGCAAGACAGTACCAGCGGATGGAGGAGACGCTCAACCTCTTAACAGAGGCAAGTACAAAAGGAGATTCGCAGCGCTTCAATGCAAGGCCAACGATGTTGACCTTCCTTCCGAGGAACAAGCAACGGGAAATGCATAAATTCACTTTGGCTACGTCGCTGAAGCAAATCATGCAGTATTGGATTGATGGTGGATGGCAGATGAACATATCTCTCAAAGACTATATAGAACTGCAAATGAAGTATTCATCCTCTAAGAGTAAAATATTCTACAACAACAATCTGAAGCGGGAGATTGACAAGTGGCTTAACGACACCTTAAATCCTAAAGAGGATAAGGACATGCTCATAGATATGGACAAGCAACAGACAATAATTGTCCCTTCAAGTGGAGAACACCTGAACCTTCAACACAACCGCAAAGGTGAAGAAGATGATTGCACAAATTTTGTCAATCCTATGCTCGTCGATCAACTTGATGAATATGCGAGTTCTATCAGTGACCTTCCAAAGGAACAGGCTCTACCAGTAGTTGTTCAGCCCCCTGGTAATGCGGACTCGACCGAGGATCATTTGCAGGAGCAATCTCTACAAGTGGTTGATTATGAAGTTTACCCTCTGGTTGAGGTGTGCGCGATTGCGATCTCTTCATGTGAAGGGCTTTCTCATGGAAACAAGTTGTATCATGGATGTGATAGCATGAAGTCCTTGGATCAGAGCATCGTTGTACTTTTGTGGGATACTGATGTCTCCAGGCATGACAATGTTTATATCAGACTGGCGCAGCGCAAGCCCATATCTGGGCGCGTTAACGAGGTGGTGTTCATGGTCATGGTGTAGCATGGAGATTTTTGGTGTTATGGCCTTTGACACCCAAGCTTGGTTTGGGACCCTGGAGCTTCGCAGTCAACAAATTGTTTGATGATGGATTGCTTCAGGGCAAGTAATCTTTGGGCAGCGAGGATTTGTAATGTCCCCAATTTTCATAAACGACTTAATTAGGTTAATTAATTAAGTGGTCCAAAAATTTAAATAATATCATAACGACTTATTTAATTAATTAATTTAATTATTAACTAAAAAGGGGCCAAAGAAATAAAAATTAATAAATAATCTATGTTGGCCTATTTGTAACTTTCGAGAAACCTCTTGGAGGCCTTTATAAGGCGTTGGTTAGCTTAGTAGGTAATCATCGTGGAGTTTATTTGTTTTGTGCATTTGCAATTCCAGTTGGAAATCAGTTTGTATGCAATTTCGGAGGTGCAAGACTCTCCCTATTTTGTAATCGCAGATTCGGTGCCTCATAGCCACCCTAGTTTGCCATTGGAGATATCGCTCAGATATTTCACTTTGTACTTCATTGTCAGATCTATCTCTACCATGTGGAAATATAATTAAAAATATCTAGTTCTTGACTATTCAATGTTGTTGGTGTATACTCTGTGTTGATGATTCATTTTTGTATCTGCAATAATCTTATCGCCGATCTACTATTGGATCCTTTATTGGAAGTAACATTGTCGTACAGAGTGTGGGAAGTGTGCGGCCTACTTTTCTGCATGAGTGGAACTTTACTGTTTGGAGCCGAAGGGTGCCGAGTGCCAAAGGTGTCGAAGGTACTTTGCCCTTGGATGCTTCCCTCAAGTACTTCCTTCGGGTATTTTCCCTCAGGTTCTTCCCTCAAGTACTTCCCTTGGGTACTTCCCTTGGGTATTTGCCCTCGGGTACTTCCCTCGTGTACTTCCCTCAGGTGCTTCCCTCGAGTATTTTACCCCAGGTGCTTCCCTCGGGGATTTTCCCTCGGATACTTCCCTCAAGTGTTGCCTTTGGGTACTTCCCTCGGGTGCTTCCCTCGGGAACTTACGTCGGGTATTTTCCCTCGGGTGGCTCCCTCGAGTACTTCCGTCGGGTATTTTCCCTCGGGTGGTTCCCTCGAGTCGGGTACTTCCCTAAGGTGCTTCCCTCAGGTATTTTCCCTTGGGTACTTTGCCCTCGAGTATTTTGTGATATCCCTTTCTAGCTAGAGACATCACTCTAGTTTGTGATTAGCCTATCAGAGACCCTCGTAGGCTAGTGGGATTGGATAGAGGATCACCTTGGCATGGAGATCTTCCAGGGACAGAGCAGAGTACACTTCTGGGTTGCCAGAGTTTGTTTATGATGAGTTTTGCTTTAAGTTTGGCTTGGTGAGGCTATTTTTAGCAGTTGGAGATGGACCCCTGCTACTTTTAGCAGACATCACGGTCATATGAGTGGTCAACTAGTGAGCTCCAGTTTCAGACGGCATAGCTAAATTCAAAGTATTCATGGAGTTAGACAAGTTTGAATAACTTAGCATTTATTATTAAGTGATTTAATAATAAAGTTATAAAGTGACTT
>JAGRRI010000650.1:0-10215 GCA_018584345.1 Thuja plicata
ACCGTTCATCTCCCCATCTCTGGGATTGATCTCAACCATTCATTCCATCACCAATTCCTATATAATAAACCCTTCATAACCATTTGAAGGATCCAGGATTTCAAGCTTACAAGCGCCATTACTCTGTTAGCATTCAAAGCTATCTTGCGATCACACACATATCAATTGTCAAATTCTCGACGCTTCTCAAGTCATAGACGCTGCCCCGCCAATACTGAGCATCAAGAATAGCATTTCGGAAGGAGTAGAGAGAAACAATAGAAGCTTCAAGAATCACGGGGTTTGCATTTACTTGTCTTCCCTTCTCTTGTTTGTACATTTTATTGCTCACGTTTTTGTTATTCGTTTAGTAGTTATTGCGTATTTGATTTGCATACACTTGCGAACCTTTGCTACTAACCCCCACCCTTGGAAAGCTGTGGGAAACCGGAGAGAGAGGCGTACAAGACCATTCAAAAACAAATCAGATTTTCCTCTTCTCTCTTTTCTCTTTTCTCAACTGGGAATCCTTATTGAAAACCACACACCACACAACTGAAAACAAAGCAACTATACAATGTGCACACTATTCAGAAATGGCCCACAATGACAAAACTGAGATCATCATTTACCTCTCTCAAATGTTTGATTCTCATCATTCATCAATATGATCATTGTGTTGAACTTGTTTCCAAGTAATTGACCATTCTGAAACAACCTTGCATTTTTCATGCCACTATCATATTCTTTGTTGTCATTACATCTATCAATTTGTGGCATAACAAACTGATGTATTTTATGAAAAGACCCATAATCTGAAAAATATTCTTCATACTCAAAACATGGTGAACATTCATATGCAATATGATATTCTTTATTATCAATCTCCTTAACATGCTCCAATAAAAACTCAACCGACAACATTGAAAATTTAAAACGTTCTAGCTCAACTTCATGCATATTACACAAACATTCAAGCGAATCATCATAAACTACAACTTGTGGCTTCAAATTTAGCTTATCCTGAAAAATGTCAGCATGCTGAATTGAAAAAAGAAAAGACTCACTTTCTATATGATAGCTGACATGTCCTTGCTGATTCATTTCAACATCTTTAAATGACAATGCATCAACACTTTCATCATCATCCCATGCTTGCAAAAAATGAACATACCTCTAGCTAAAGCAAATAATCTGAAGTAGAATCTGAATCCTCTCCCAGCTCCACACCAAACATTTCAAAATGTGGCTCCAATAAATTAGCAGACAATTCATTATACACATTCTAATCTTGGCACATATCTCCTTGGTATATATCACTATTATAGGAGATATTATCAACATGATTAACTTCCTTTTGGCAAAGCATTGATTCTTGCTGAAAAATTTCAAAGGTCAGTTCATCAAATCTAACATTGACCTGACCTCAACAACTTCATATTCATTTTCATGGTTCTTAGGATCAACAATTTGCATGACAACTCATAAGATGAAAGCATACAAATTGAAAAATTAGTATTATCATCATTGTTATCTGACACAAAAGAATTCAATATTGTCTTAGACAAATCAACATCTTCATAATTATCTCTAGCATATGACATGTCTTCATCTTCTTCAGACGGCTGCACATAAACCATCACTTTATCCTCACAAAAATCAGAGCCATTGTGAATCCATGGATCTTCTTCCTGAACTGATTTCTCACACATATCCTCACTATCAGCATCAACAAAATCTGATAGGAGTTCATCATTTGAGGCTGCAAAATTATTATATGATAAAACACTTTTCCCCTCTTTACTTTTCACATTTTATTCTGGACCATAATTTAAATTGTGGTCATTAAGATTAGCAGGGATAAAGATACATTGACAGTGATTTTCATCTATCCATCCACACCTATCTGCTGAATTTGATATATTATGACAATGAATTCCAACAGATGGAAAACTCCTTGGAAAGATTCCACATCTTAAATTATTATTAATGCCCATTGTTGTTATAAAATCCTGATGCAAAGTTCTAGGCTGCTTATCTCTTAACAAGTAATTCATCTTTTTACCAAATGCCCCAAAATAAACAACCAAACAAAAAGCGTCATTTGGTCTGAATTCTATTGGGATTTGACCCAATATTTCTGCAAATACGAGATTGAAATGAGGGATCAACTCACCATTCTTTATTTCTATCTCCACGAAATCCTTCATCGCTACAACTGGATTAATCTTTTTGCCAAACCACTCCAAAAATGATGATCTTAAATCCTCCCATGAAGAAATAGAACATTCTGGCAAACAAGAGAACCACCATCTTGCATCATCTATCAAAGATTGGATAAACAATTTCATAATTCTATCCTCAAATTCAATGTCAAAATTCTCAATTAAGTCCATGATCTTTTCACAATGTTTCTCAGCATTCTCATCTCTCTCACCCCTGAATCTAGGCAATTTTTCTCTGATTTCGGGTGGAAATTCATTTGGGTAACCATGAATACCTTCCAAATTTAGAGCTGCATACAATTTATTGCTGAAACCTCTCCTCAAATTACAGGGTTGAGGCTGACTGGAACTCATGGCTATACTTGGAATCATGTAAGGGAGCATACGTGACTCATACATCATGATATTTATACTATTACAAATACTGTCTTAACAACAACAGATCCATCGATTACCATTTTCATGCCCTCTTACAAAAAGACTAAACTCTCTCCCAAATGAGCATGAAATCAAAATATAAACCTACTTCTCAAAAGTATAAAGAACACATTCAACAACCGAGAAGCACTATCATCTTATGACCATTATTTCCTTTTCTTAGTGCTACTTCACTTTATAAGGAACTTTTCTTTCACATGAAAATAAGAGGATTACTTGAAAGGAAATTGCAGCTGCTGCTCTTATTTCTTTGACTAGAAATTTGGCAGATCTAGAGCCTTCTTGATAGATCCATTGGGCTCATTTCAACATAGAGTCACCACCTCCTTGTAGAGGAAAATCTTCAAACAACAAAAACCATTTGACATATATATTTTATTTCTGGGTTCTCTCCAGCCAACAAAGCCGCACAATTCTTTTTATATTCACTGCAATAAAATACTTCCAAGGTATCCTTCCACAAATCTGAAACTACTTCCAGATTCTATTAGCTTGACTCTTTCTTTCAAAACCAGATTCTGGGGTTAACACAACAAATGAAAGGAAATATCTCTCCTACACTCACTGACCATTCTACTTCAGCAATTCCCCAGTAGAGTTGCCATTCTATTAGTGTTTTTCCTTGACCTTGTCAAAGAAAAGGCTAATTAACAAGGATCGAACAATCCTCCTACACTTTGATCTTAAAAGGCTCAGGCGGGTGTACCTATTGGATTCACTTCTTTTAGTGAATCATGAGATGGATTCCTGCCCATCATACTAAATTTGACAATCATTCATAGCTCTTAAAATAGAAAAGCAAATGTTGATTAAAATGATTTTGCTACAATTCTGGTATAAAACCAGTGCCTAATCCATCAGTTACAGAGTCAAATTGAACTAACATTCACAAAGATTCACAACTTAATATATTTTAAACCAGTAAAATGCCTTACAATTCACCTATTTCATCACAAATACATGATCATCAGATCCACATGTCCTTGATATTCTCAAACAGTATCCAAAGATATTTACTCCTTCCTTGAAGGAAACTAAGGAACAATGTCACAATCCACCTTGTAGATGACAAACCAGAAATGCCTTACAAATCTAGTTCATAAGAATTCCAAAAACACACAGAGACAACAAATGCTTGCAAAGAGGTTCCAAGTGTATTTCATTAGTAAAACATTGCTTCCATCTGTACACATGACCAAATACTCTGAATCATAACACTGATTTAAATAGAACTTTCATATTGGAACATCAAAATCTGGAGCTAAACTCTCAGAAGTTGGAACCCCTGTACAATAGAGAAAACATAAGATATAGAGAAAGGGAAACAATTCCTGATCCTTTCTACATTCAACACCTGTCCTCCCTTCAAAATATCTGAAGATTTGATCTCTTCTTCAACTCTCTCCATGTTGCATCATCAATATTTGCTCAAGAATAAGATCTCCTATGTCCTCTGGAAAACCATCTGCCCTCCCTGCAACTGAAAGCATGATTCATCTCTCAGAATCTCTTCAATTGGTGACACATGACCCTTTTGCATTCAAACTAAAATATCCTAAACAAGTGGAGACCTGAACCAAATCTGATCTCAAAAATGAAATCCTTGCTCTGCCAGCTTTCCATTGATATATGACACTTACATGTTTGCACAAAATCTGACCATCTGTGGAAACCATTCTTTTTCTTGTGTATCATTTAAATTTATGAATTTATCAATATAGTCTAAACTATCTCATTCTGCAATTTTAAATTTGATTTTATTCAATGTTGCCCTTTTCCTATGCATGTCACCGGATTTTGCCAAGTGTCACCTCCTAGTTGGCTCTAAAAATCCATCTCTGCACAGCCTCAACGAGTGCGCGACTAGCCTTGATCGCTCAATCGCAACACTTTTATGTCATCTTGGAAACCTTCTGCGAGTGCATGACGAGTTGAGTCACCCACTCACGAGCAATTTTCATGTCTTGGCAAATCTTGCACGACTTAGCGATGAGCTTAGTCACTCGCTCGCCAACATTTTATGTTCAACTACAAATCCTAGGTGACGGAGCGACTAGCTCGGTCACAAGCTCGCACACCATTTTTTCTCCACCAGAAACCTTGTGTGACTGGCTCGATTGCATAGTCATGAGCCATTTTGGTCACTTTGTCACACCAGCGTGACTCTGCGACGAGCTCGGTTGCGTAGTTGTGAGCCATTTTTGGTGTCGCCCTTCTCCATCATGAGTGTGTGACTAGTTGCCATGTGTCCACCATGTCACCACCTCTGCAAAATTTGGTTGCCCTTTGGTCACTGCTAGCATAGAAATCAAGGCACTGTGTCTACACGTGTGGATAGCCTCCAACTCTTTCTTACAATACATTATGAAAGCCTTTTTCCGTATAAACATCTCGAAATACAGTTGCAAGGTCAATGTGGGATTAATTTCCCATGTAGTTTTAAAGTCTTTGCATTCTAGGCACCAAAATTGAGGATCCCATAGCGCACAGTATTCCCCCAGCCAAGGGGCCCGCCAATAGGCCTCTTGGCTCCTTATTTACAATGCATAGTGAGTGATGGAGTACATAAACACTAGAAAAACCAATATCCGGCCAATGTGGGATAATGTTGTTTTAAGTCTTTTACCTGTACATGCTTCTCCTATACACTGTGCAACCATCCATTACTTTTACCCTGCCAAATTTCATAAATAACTATTATTCTTTTAAATTTCTAAAGTCCTTTACACCCTACGCAAGTCTATGTTCATTACATTTCGCAGACTTCATGCACATTGCATTGGCTCTGGTTTTTCACTTGCCAATGGTTGTATTTCACTCCAATGTGTGGAGTCTTTATTATCCCTGCCAGCTCCTTCCATATTCAGAAGACATTTGGCGTGGGCTCTCCTTACACATCAACACAGTTCTTTAAACTTCTTTGGTTCTCCTTCCAACATCCATGCTGCGCAAGTACATTGACAATTGTTTTGAAACATTCCTCCTATTATTTCCACTTGGTAGTTGGAGAGTTTTAGCACTTCATGCTTAATGCCATCCACTTTGTACTGCGCAGGTTGTTAATTAGTTTACACCTACAGTTTGTATTTTCAATGAAATGTTTTTAAAAAACCTTCTTGTCTTCCACTTGCCATGTCACGCACCTTTTTGTATTTCACAATACCATTTTTTAAAACATTACTACTTCAGCAATCCCCAGTAGCACTTAATCATTCTGTTAATATCTAACGTAGGGCATCTTTATGTTTACTTAAAGTTTTGAAAATATCTTCCATGTTGCTGCGTAGCCCTTCCCAATGTGTAGTACTCCTTTGGATCTCACTTGGCAATTGCATTGGTTGGAAGATTTAATGTATTTGCATTTGTATGAAAGTTTTATCAATGTCTAAAAACCTCTTCTTTAGTTTCCCAGCACAGGTCTCCTCCTTATCATTTTGGTAGCTCCTTTTTTGGCGCATGGGAAATGAAGACATAAAGAATAGTTAATGAGCTAATCTTTACAAAGTCGCTTGCACTCATTGAAAGTCTTTGAAAATGTTTTCATCATATTTCCATCATGCCATTTCCTAGGATCATTGCATCATGGGATAACATATCGTTGAGAAGCTTCTGCAAAAATGGTGCACACATGCCTTTAAAATGCATTCTTTATCATGCAGGGGTCATGTTTTCAAACACAAGCATTTCCGTTAATGCTTTGTAAAATTGCTTCCACTTTTTGTATATAAGCTCATTAAGGAAACCACAACTAAAATCTTGGACCAAAATCCTCTAATTGAATGTTTGCACTAATGGATGCCCAAATCTATTCCAAAACATCCCCTTTATACCGATGTAGCTCTGTCGCTCACAAGCACTTTCCACAAATTGACCCGACAATAGCGACTAGTCTCCAGAATGAGCTTTAAATAGTGATTGAATTGCCTTGAAAGGACCCCAATACTTGGAAAAAATATTCATTCATCTATAATGAGACTTCATGAAAAAGAACCTCATATGATTCAAGCCCATGTGTGAAATGCAACTGATCTAATATGGAATTCTAACAATTCTGCAAGATTGTGAAGATACAGATGTAAAAATAATCATAAATTTCATTTGGATTGGCCTTCGTAAAAATAGAAACGCATGCCTTGAAGCCCCACCCCTGATCCATGTAATAAATCCAACTACAAGGAGTGTGAGGAAACAATTCACACCTCAAAACAATCATCTTTCAAGAAGTTATGACCTTCTGAACATGACTGTTCCGTGAACTTAACTCTATCAACACTGTTAATCTGCACAAGTTGCTTTTAGAATTGGCTGAGAAAACCAACCAAACAGATTGGCACAAGCCTAAAAATATTCATGGGGGAACTTTGTCATGATTACAATATAGGGAAGCATTCAATTATCCATGAAAAATCAACCAGGTACATATTGCAAGCCCTTAAAGTAGGCCATTTCATTACTCTGCATTTGACACTCAGAGAAACATCATAAATTGCAAACGAAATGGATTTGGCAAACGGTGCAAACGAATTCACGGGGTTCTCCAAATGGGCATAGAGGTTCAATTTCATGTCTATAACATCCTGGAACACTCCATAATGTCATTTCTATCTATCTGGTTAGAGATACAAACCTCTAAATTAGGTCACTTAATTTTGGATTTTGCATATTCAGTGAAACTTTAATAAATTAGAAATGGAAAGGCTCTGGCAAAGTGGATAACTGGATTGGTGTGAGTCTGAAAATCATCAAATAGGTATGCTTTCATGTTTCCAACACAGGGGAAAACTCAATTATGCAGGGCATCCAACTGGGTACAACATGCATAAGCTCAAAGTAGGCTATTTCATACTTCTGCATTCTGGGCAAAACAGAGAAATAGGACAGTTCTGGAAGACCACCTTTGAGGGACCAGAAAACCTATCAAATAGACTCAAAATGGATTGAGCTTCGAAACACAAGTTCTCTGATATACACTTTGAACATCCTCAAAGGGGCGGTCCATGAAACTTAACATGACACAAGACACTCAAAAGCAAACAGGGCATGTTACAACAAATTTACACTTAGGCAAAAAATGCAGAATGGATAAGTGCTTAAAAAAAGACATCACTAACTAACTCAAAATTTGAAACTGACAAAATGGGATGTCTTCATATGCCTAAACAAGAGTGATGAATGCCTGACATGCATGAAAAACTTCAGAATTTCATCTAGGCAAATAGGCTAAAAAAAGCACTTATAGGAGGTCAAAATGCAAAGGACTAGTAAAACATTCAAAAAATCCTTGTATTTTTTGAGTACCAACAGGAGCATAGCCACCAAATGGATTTTCTTGATGATATGTAAGTTAGGTAATATTATAAACTTCCAAAGTGGTTTGTTTCATTTATTCTACAACTAAGCCCATCAAAACACATGTGAAGAACCCTGCTACTGCTAAAGATACGATCTTAAATGTAAGCATGAGACACTGCCACTTGGAACAATGATCCATTCTTTACAGTAAGCATGTATGCAAAAGGTTATTCCTGATTCAAACCTGGATATGGAATAATAATGGTCAAGGATGACCACCTTAAAACTTTATGAAATTGCACATGTAAAAATAGAGTGAGTTGCATTCATATTTGACCTTGAAAAAACACCAAACCATCACCTAAGGCTCTACCAGTGAATGTGGAGGCACATTTAGATACAAAAAATATAGAGAACCAATCTATTTGTCCTAGAAGCCAAATGACATCAATTTTTTAATATGCAAATTTTCCCTTCTGGGTGACCGATCACATGACATACTGAAAAACAACTAAAGTTGCATCTGGATTGGGATTGGGCTTGGGAAATATAGAAAATGAACTCACCGGGGTCTCAAAATGGATACGGGTGCTCTTTCATATGCTAAAAACATAAGGGAACACTTCTCATTTTATTAAAATCAACAGGGTGTGAAAAATGAAACCTCAAAGTGGGGTACTTTGTTAAATTTGAAAATGTGTGTTATGCAAATATGTGTTGTGGCCTTAAAACGTGTACTTGAAAAATCAATCAAAGCTGATAATGGGAGGTTGAAACATGCAGAATACATTTAATAATAATAAGTGTTGAACATGATTCCAAGAACATTTCTTATGATAATGAACAGATACAGAGTTATTAACTTTCAAACTAGGCTATTTAGAAAAGCTTTCAGTAGGGTGTTATTTTTCATGCCTTGGCAGATTCCAAACATGGTTGCTCTCAAATTCTCCAAATT
This sequence comes from Thuja plicata, assembly GCA_018584345.1. Taxonomy (NCBI): domain Eukaryota; kingdom Viridiplantae; phylum Streptophyta; class Pinopsida; order Cupressales; family Cupressaceae; genus Thuja; species Thuja plicata. The sequence continues at coordinate 8,893 of JAGRRI010000650.1, forward strand.
TGAGAGTACCGATAGAACATACAAAGAGGTATCAAGAAATTCCTATAGCATGAGAATCTCTACAACAAGAATAAGAGCAAAATACCATTAGTTTCATGGAACAAATTATGTGAATACGAAAAATTTGAAGGGTTTGGAATACACAACCTAGAGGCAAGAAACGTGACATTGGGAGCTAAACTGGCTTGGATTTTATTTTGCCTAATCATCATCCAAATTAGTGCAAATAATTCAAAGTAAATATATGGATTCTTTACTTCTTGAACGTATATTTACATTGGAAAATCCACTATAGGGATAATCATTGTGGAACTTCATCATAACCAACATAAATGTCATTCCATATTTAACTTGAACCATAAACAATGGTGAGAAGGAAATCTTTTGGGAGGATTCCTGGAATGGTTTCCCTCCACTGGATGGAATTTCAAGTTTAGATGAACCGATTATACATCCAAAGAAAAATTGAGGATCAAAAGTAAAAATTTCTTACTGTTGGAAAATAATATTTTATCTAATGTAAAATTGAAAAGTTTTGTTGGATGTAGCTTTCCAAAAAATTGAAAAATTCAGTTATCAAAACTACTAAATTAGACGAAAATATTTCCTACATGAATCCTGATACACTCATATTGCCCCCCTAAAAATCAAGAAATTTTAAAGTTTGCTTAGAATACTCATCAATCATTCAAAAGGGGAATTATGTGTGAGATGTTTGGCCCCATAAACTTTGTCAGAATTATATTTTTCTTCCAAAATAAGGAGAATTTTCATGGTTGGTATTAAAAAAGTGCATCCTTTCCCGTGAGAGATTCATCAAGTTGGGAATGTATACCCCTATAACTATGTATTATGTGGACAATATGAAGATACTACATATCACTGCAACTATCTATAATTTTTCTCAACAGTGTTGGTCCTTGTTACAAAACAAATTAGATTGGGTTGAACTCCTTCACGATTATTTATTGGCACTGTTCTACTCTTGGCCAAAGCTAAATCAAGTGTAACGCCCCGCTAGGGAACCTGAGAGGACAACATAAAATTTCTAAAGAAAATGGCAAATTTTTTTATAACTACACAAGATCCTTAAACACGATTATGTAATTTGCGTAAACAATAAATTCAATAACACATTTTACAATTTACTTTAAATGAAAGAAAAATTATTATCAATAACTTGGAAAGATAATAAACATCAAAATATTACACCATGTCTTCTTAGGTTCCCCATCGTTGCTACTAAGCAACACATAATCACGTAACTAGATCAAATGAGTCATAATGAAATAATGCACAAGTTAGCATCATGAATCATATTCA
>JAGRRI010000738.1:0-11216 GCA_018584345.1 Thuja plicata
TGATTTGAGGAATGAATTTAGAAGAAAATAGATGATTAATTAATGATTAAAAACCATTAATTAATAGATGAAAATTAGTGTTTTTAATGTAAAGTCGCAAGCCTGTCCATTTTAGGGTGTCTACAAAATTTTCTTTGTTTATCGATAGTCGTGAGATTTTTGGTGACATCAGTTGTGGCATGTATTCTGGAGAAGACCAATTTGTTGGTTGACTTCAAAGTTGTAGCATGTATTATGGATTGTGAGCATGGATTACAGATCTTGGGGTATATTTGATGTATTGTAATTGAAGTTTACTTGTTTTAGGTACCTTGTGTATATTAGCAAGGGGTTAAATAATTATTTGTATATTGGGAAATCTTAATTGGCTGACCTAATCAATTATTGTAATAGGATACATGTGAGAGATATTTTATTTTTAAAATATGTTATAGAGGAATGATGAGAAGGTAATTGAAAGACAGAGAATTGTGGAAGTTGTGAAGCCTGATTGGTTGCTAGATGTAGAGAAGAGTTTGTGATTAGAGTACTTCATTGGAACTGACCAAGCAAAGACAGTTGCTATCAAACAGTTCACTGGATTATATATATCTGATATACAATTGTTCAGATTGTTAATCCTTGAGGGTGACTTTAACCTTCTTTGGGAAGTGTGCCTAGGCAGTGAGCCCACTATTACTCTTGACTCCTAACAGGGTCTATCCTTTAACATGAACTATGTATTGTAATATTTTAATAAGCTCCTAACAAGGCTAAATCTTTTAACAGGGATACTATACTCTTAGTACATCATTTATGGGTGCTCATTCCCACTGGGGTTTTAACTTTAACATGGTTTCTTCAACAACAAAGGATTGTGTTATTGTGTTGGCATTTACTATTTTATCATTTACATTGTGGATTTGGTTTATAAAGTTTAAATTTTAATAATCTGTATCACAACTGATTCACCCCCCTCTCAGTTGTGCTTGTGGACTGTTATTCCTAATAGGTTAGAGATTACAAAGTTTAGCCATTTTGATAGCTTACTCGGTTAAGAGTATACAAAGACTTGTTAGGTCTACCTAGTTAGAGTATTTTACAATATCTACACTTAGAGATGTACCCTGTTAAAGGTTTTACAAATATTAGATCGGTTAATATCTACCTAGTATTAGGATTTCTAGCTCTCAATACAATAGTATTAACAACTTATCAATGTCTGCTATATTGCAGTAATAACAAATGCTGATCAGACTTTATGTGTTCTAAAATACTGTGTTACCTCAATTACAATCTGTAACACTGATCAAATTTTCTCTGTTGTAGCTAGATATCAACGCGGTGCCCTGTGCTCTGAACTTTGTTCTTCAGTATCAACCTTCTCTATACTCTGTCTCTTTTTTCTCCTTTGTCATCTCTTTTCTAATTTGTAAATTATCTTGTAAGTATAAGATTTATTGCCTCTTAATCTTATGTTTTAGGTCACTAATAATTTATTTTAACTGTTAGATCTTCTTTTCTGCTTGGTGAATTTGTCACTTTTACCTTGGTACTTGGTTTTTTTCTTGGAAATAACAATCTTTGATTAACCTCTTAATTTGCTTCTCAGATCTTCTCATTGAATTATCTTGATCATTGATCATGTAACAAACTAATCTTTGCACATTTTAGAATCAAAATTAATACTGTATCAATTCATTAAATGCATCCTTATCACTTTATAATCAATTAAGTAACTCGGCAGAGTAACATCTCTTTTCTTGGTTATCTTGTTCTTTAGTACTTGGTAACTGTAAACTCAGTGTACTTCATATGCACTCAGTGTTTGGTAAACTCTATGCTCTTGGTATAGTTTCTGGGCTTTACCAACTTCACTACCTTGCTCAGTGTACTTTATCGACTGCTCATATATTTGCTTTTCTCCTATTTACTAATTGAATTTTCTAACTCATATGAATTTGTCTTAACTAATGAAAACAAAATATTCTATAGAGATAACACCAAAGTTCACTTAGCTCCTAAGTAGTCATATGATAAGGTTCCTGATAAATAGGCTCAGCTCTAGGAATGAGATCTATGAAGAAATCTATGTCATGCTGAGGTGGAATACCAAGGATCTCACTTGGAAACACATCCAAAAACTCATGAACAAATGGGTGATCATCAAGAGAAACCTCCTAACTCCCAACCCCATTGAGGTCACTAATTGAGACAATACATAAATAACAACCATATTGCATACTCTGCTACAACTACATGGCTGAGATCAAGCAAAGTGGAAGAGGTCTCTAGAACCCTACAAGCTTGACACACCCACCTATTTCATCCAAACACTCCAATTACTTAGGTCGTAAATCAATACACGTCTGGTGGGAAGCTAACCAATCCATACTCAAGAAAATTCCATATGAACCCAAGGGTAGGATATGAAGATCTACAGTAGTGGTGAGGGTACCCAAATCCAACACTCAACCATGAACAAGGGAGTCCATGACCACTCTAGAACCTGTGGCTAACTCAACCTGCCAAGTATCAACTTGTCGTGCTACCATTAGCCCACATTTCTCAACAAGGAAGGGGGAAATGAAAGAATTTAAAGTAATAGAATCAAATAAAAAATAAGTAGATATACCATGTAACACACCTATAGTATTAACAATGGTGTCCTAGTTTTAATCTTAACGGTTATCAACTGCCGCACAACATCTGTGGGATCTACCTGCATCCCCAAATGTAGGCTCTAACATGGCCTACCTCTAACTAGTCCCCTACAAAACTCTCTGAGTACACATAGCTTCCCTATGACCATGTTGACCACAAGATAAACATGATCCAATAGTATAACCATGTCTTCCTAAAGGCATACTCGACTACTGAAAAATCCCTCTAGTAACACTCAGTTGAACACTCTGAGATGGCTAGCTATAATAAGGCTCCCAATTATGGTTTCAATTGCGGCCCCTACCTCCTAAGGTACCTAAACCATGACCACTCTACCAAAACTGAGGATAATGTTGTCTACGGTTATGCTAGTGACCTATCCTCAGAAGTGTCAAATGTACCTTGGAAGATCCCATGAACTATACTTGTGAACTATGTACAACTATTCTAGAAGGATGTGCACCATGAGTCTATGCACCTGATCGACTACCAAGAACCCTAACAATGTTACCCTCAGATAACCTTTCCTTCTTGGTGGAAAATAAAAGTTTCCTAAGCTAATGCATATAAACATCTCTAGTAATATGACCATTAAGGCCCTGAACAAGGTGTTATACTAACATAATCTCATCATGGTGATAGCTGGAATATTGCCTCATCTCAAAGAACCTATGCTCATACTAATGTACTATCATAGTCCCCTATCAGAGATCGTGAAACTCATCAGCACTTACCTCTCAATACTAATCATAAATGAATTGCTCATGAAACCGCTCCTCAAAGATCTCCCATGAGATCATCCGAATACTCAACTGGAGCTTCTACTCCTCTATGCCACCAAGTAGATGAAAATTTTTTAAGGTGCATGATGGCACACCGAGATCTAGTGTTTCTCGCATATGAATGCATATAGAAGCAATGTCCAATATCTAATTTCCAAGTCTCAGCCTCATTACCACCACAAGTACCATCAAAGAAAGATGGATGAGACCTCATATAGTCTCTCATGTATTCTACATGGATAGCATCCTCATCCACCACTGCCTTGTCTCTCCTATGCTCACCTCTATCACCAGATGGAGTATGAGATTTCTCATGCTCTTTCCTCTCCTCATGCTCTCCACAGTTTGATAGATGTGACTCCCCATGTTGAGACCCCTCCAAACAAGGTCCCAACCGCATAATAAGTTTCTCTAGTAACTGAACCAACTGGGGGTTCCCATCATTATCACCACAACCTTCTCTACATTCCTCATGGTGTTCCTCATGATGCTCTTATTCTCTATGATCCTCTTCATGATTTTATTTCTCATGGTGTTCCTCTTCATGGTCCTATTGACGAGCATTACATTGACCACCACCACACCTAGGAGGAATCTTAAGAGAAAACCCAAAACATGGATCAAGATCACATATAACAAGCATAACCAGCCATACTAAGGAAATACAAGAAATTATAACCACCAATTGATAATACAAATTCAAACCACTCACACCAAACACAATGGGAGCATAGCACTGAGATCCCAATGTATGAACATAGGCTCTTATACTAGATGTAATGCCTCGCTTGGGAATCCTTGGAACACAAGGATAAAATGTGCACTAATTAATTAATTTTTTTAAATAAGTTACCTAACAACATAATATAATAACAAAGTGGAATAGATAAACATCTAATCATGAAAAGAAACTTAGGGAATATGGAAAACTCACATGCTCACCTACACAAGTGGAATTCTTTCTAATACTTCCAAATATTCCATAGCCATGAACTATATACTCAGAATGGAGAACACATGTTCCTGAGATAACTCAAAGGATATCTGAATAGCATTCATAGATTACAAGAGGAAGGTACTACGCTATTGATCCCATGCAAGATTTTTTTATGCCCAAATGAAATTTCCTAGAATGGTTAACCATACAAGTTCATTTACCATTCTATCCATGAACCAAAGCATGAGCTCCACATACAAGAAAGAGATAAGTTTAACCAATGAATACAAAACCAGTGTGATAATAATGAGATGGTCTCTACACAAAATTGGGTATCTCGAACTGTAATTATTTTTTCTGGAAGATGAACAAAAAATCCCACTATCCCTGATATGAACTAGGATGACATGCCATATAAAGAGGGTCTCCTAAAAAATAGGATGGTGTCCCATATGAAGCAGAACTGCCATACAAAAAATCATATCATTCCATAAAAAAAAAGTATTCCTATATGAAAAAGTATTCATATACAAAGAATTATATCATTCCATACGAAATAGAATGCAATTTCGTATGAAACAAGATGGCATCCCATACAAAACACTACTCCAGAGGCCATGACTTTTACATCTAACGTCCGATTGACTCCGTTAAAAAAGAGTCAGAAAGATCTTGATGAGCTCTATGAAAATATAGACCTAAAACCATCCTATTATATCACCATTTTTTTTCACCACCCAAAATAATTAAGAAAACTCTTATAAAGAAGGCGTTGTTGCCAAAAATGCAATGAGCAAGATTCTCAGTTCAACAAATGGGTAGGCATGTTGACACCAATATATGGTATAAAAATAAAGCTAGCTCCACACTAGGGAGTACTAGATACATGCATATCAATTCTGTGGAAACTCAATTGCATCAATTTACATTATAAGGAAAGCAAGAACATAATAAGATCAAAACTAGAACATCAAGTTCATATAATATAAAATAACTGTGCAAGTAAAGAAATGAACATACAAGCTCTAAGTCTCAGGTTGGAAGAATTTTGGCTCTATACACTGGTCCCCAATAGTGGTAAATTTTAGCAACTCTGCCCTACCATATTAAGCATCACACAAATCAGACTTCATCTAATGGTTGGCGTGTTTCCTCAAACACAAGATGAATGATATCTATCCATTAAGGTATCACACATAAATGACACACATCTTGGGTCCATTGATGTATAAAGATAAGATGATGAGGATACATGTGGCATCATTTGGTTCATTAGGCAGGTTGACAAGGATACACATCAGTTTACATGACAGATATTTCAACGGTTAACAGTCGGACAAGATCTATAATTAGCATGATGCCTCAAAGCCCAGATGCATAGTATTTAGTATTCATGGCATCGCAAGATTGTGATGTGCATCTCAGGCCCATGGAAGTATGACATAGAGGTGACAAGGATCTAGCTAGAAGAAACTGATTGGTCGATCAAGATGATAAGGATACACTTCATCTCTGTAGCCTCTTAAAGTGCAAGCAGCTAAAGTTTTGATCTTTTAGCACATGGGTGAAATTAACAATGATGACTTAACTAGGAAATAAAGATGATTGGGTTTTAAATCTAAGCTGTAGGTTCATCAATGATTAAATATTAGGTAGGATCCAAATAGATCTACAGTTGGAGTAATACCTTAAAGCCAAGATGCACAATGATTACCCATTAAGGAATCGCGACATACTGCCATGTATCTTGACCCCACTGAAAGTCTAAGAAATTTAGGAGGAAGGATCTACATCAGATGTTAAATAGATCTATGATCGTCATTCACTCGCCATGAAAATTTGCAAGTTTTTTATCTATTATGAGAGTACGCCTGATCGCCGCATGTCCCAGACCCATTAAATTCTAAGAAATGAGATAAAAAGATCTATGGTTTGAATGTTATCTCATCCATGGCTAGCATTCACTCAAAATGAAAAGGTGCAGGGTCTTTATCTAATGTGAGGGTGCGATTGGTTGACATGTGTCCTGGGCCCACAAGTTTGATCAGTGAATTGAAAAGGATTTTAAAAAGATTGAATGGTGGAATTCAGATTCCATCCACGGCTAGCGTTCACTCGAAATGAAAAGGTGCAAGGTCTTTATCTAGCATGAGAGCACAAATAAATTTCATGTGCCATAGACCCACTAAATAATGATATAAATAGATATTGAAGATCAATAATATATGTTAAACATGATCTGTGACCGACAATCGCTCACAATGAGAAGTTGCAAGGTCTTTTTCAGCCATGAGAGGGCGATTGGTTGCCATGTGTCTTTGACAGATGATAGAGCAGAGAAATCATATGGAGACGTTGACAAGGACATTCTATATATTATTTATTTCATGTTTTAAATTATATTTTTAATTAATGAGGGTTTTGTTTATTTTATTAAAATGTTGTCGACATGGTTGTGTAGGGTTTTCAAAAGGTGGCGAAACATGAAATTATCTGCTGACAGAATAAGGTGATCATGATGAAATATAGGATAATTACCAATTACCACATAGGAATGTTACTTGGGGGATTCTTATAAAGGTGAAGGATAATAGAAGATGGTCGACAATGTCGACGTGCCTGTTCAAAATGATAAAGCTATTCGACTTTTGAGGAAATAAATCCATTATCAGAAGAATAAATATATATACGAAAGAATGGAGGAAGAACCATAATATCTTAACATAGAATCATTATTCTGAGTTGTCTCTAACAAATCAAAATTGATTTGTTAGTAACTATTATTCTTATCTCTTTGGGTCGATAATTGAGTTTCAGACAAGGATGACTAATCACTCTTGAGATGTAATTATAATTGTTCAGTTGTTGATCCTAGGATTAGGTATTAGTTATGAACAGATGTATTGATCTGAATCTTGTTTGCATCCTTTGGACTCTATATAAATAAGGACACTAAGATCAATACGTGATGCCCATTTTTATTTTTTAGGGTTACTATAGTCAGATTGGATAGTTTTTTATAAACATCTATAACATGGATCTACTTGTATCATTTTTCTAAAATCAATAAAGATAAGTTACCTTTTTATCTCATTTGTGGGAATAGATTCATTTTCATTTTCAATTATTCCCTTAGATAAAATCTATATATTTTCTTCAAAGTGATAGTTTGGTGTAGCATATTCCTAATTCAGATATATAGTTTTTATTATCAATTGGTATTTTCATCTTGCATGGTTAAATTCAATTGATTGTGGTCACAATCAATTGGTCTGTCATTTGAAAATTGATTTAGTTGAGATAACTATGAATTAGCTTAGGTTATATTCTCATTTCATAACACCTCTGAAGTGATGTGTTTCTTGTAAAATGTCTCTAAGGTTGTACAAAGGATTGGGATGATCTTGAATCTATTACCCATGAGAAAATAAGGCACTGATCTACATATATTGAATTATGGTCATTTAATTCATTGTTCATAGTTTTATGATATTCTATCCATCTGTAATTTTTAATTCATATATATACAAACATTTTTTAAACATTTTGAAGCATCTCAATTAGCATTTTATGACATATTTATTTTCAATTAAGGTTTTCTTTCAATTTCTTTGCCACACTCTGAGGAAGAGAGTGTTGAATTTTTCCTCATCTGCTATAAAAAGCCTTGAAACTTGAAGGACAAGTTCAAGGTGTAGGCCTACCAGCCTTGGTTCTGCATAGCCATAATTACAGAAGGTTTAAACTTGATTTGGTTAAAACCTTGTTAGTTGGCCAGATCACTTAGGTTTCCCATCATTAGATTGGCGAGTCCATAGGAAATCCAATTTGTTGATTGAGGACCAACAGATTGGCGACTGTACTGGGGAAGATTTTGTAAGCATAGTTTGAAGAACTCTCAGGATCTTTGGTAATAATTTGAAGATTAAGATTCTACTGGAAATGAACCCAGACCAGTAAGATAATAGTTTCTTTCTGATAAAGGAAGTGGCGATTCTACTTTTGGAAATTCTATAACATATAAGTGATAAATTTATGTTAGGAAGAAGATCTTTAAGACAAGACAAATTTTTTGAGTTGGAACCAACAAAGAAAAGTAAAGATTCAAATTAAAAAATGATGTATGGACCATGCATGATATACCCTGATAGCGATAATCAAAATTTTGTCTGTGAACAATTCCCTAGTTCAAGTCATCATAGTCATGAGAACAATGATGAGAATTATAATCCTTTCTTCCAAGTGGATAGGAAAGGACATGAGTCCCAACATGATACAAATTAGAAAATGACTGAAAGAGAAGAAAAGGATATGAAATGGGATGCTATATTTCATGAAATAGATAATGTAGGCTCAGACCATGAAGAAATGGCTAGGGCTCTTAAGAGACAACCAAAAGAGATATTAAGAAAGATGAGAATACAAAGAAGTGTAATCAAATCACCAAGAGATAGACGAATGACTAAGGATGATATAAATGGTGTATATAATCCTCCTAATAGAAAGAATGGGGGGAATATTTTCAACAATGATCATACTAATCCCTTGTTTGAACCAGATAATAGAGGAAGGTGTGATAAAAACAACAATGGGAATGAAAAAAGTGGTCGTTGGGGACAACCAAACAATGGAGAAAATCATAACCATGACAATAGAATGAATCCTAATGGATCTAGCCAATATGAACATCATGAACATCAAAATGATGGAAGAATGTATAATGAATATCAAAATAAAAGGGTGCAGAACTATGGCCCAAGAGATTATAATATCAACCCAAATTTTGGACCAAGAATAAATAATCAAGGATTTCATAATGAAAATCATTAGAATCCTAGGCATGGAGTAATCAATCAAAATGGAAACAACTATAGAGCCCCAATGGTTTATAAAAGATATAGACAAATAGATTTTTATGGCATAAGGGGATATCCTAATGACATAAAAATGAATTAAGAAATGCAATTCCAAAATTTTCATGGAATGGATCAGAATCAGCTGAGGTGGATTGTGTAAATTTGAAGAATGTTATCCAAGAGCTTGATGAATTCAATGAGGATGTATACATGAAAAAAAAATTTAGTCTGTCATAGAAGATGCAATAGAATGGTTCAGAATTTTTCCAAATAGATCCATATCTAGTTAGGATGAATTTGTTAATCAATTCATAGAATAATTTGGTGATCATAATGACACTTCTTTTGCATCACATGAGTTGACAAGTATGAAGAAAAATCAGAATGAATCTATGGCTGAATTCAACAAAAGGTTCAACAAAGTTTTAAATATGATTCTAAGAGATGTTCAACCTGTTGATTCTTTTCTGATAAATTTCTATATGGGTGCTTTTGATAGAAAGACCAATTATGAAATTAGATCTCATAAGCATTCTACTTTAGCACATATTCTCAAAATTGCCATAGTTATTGAGAATGATAGGAAGACATCTAGTATAATTGCTAAGAGGGAGGACACTCAATTGTTCAATCCAAAAGATCCTAAGCAATACAAGGAAGAAGATAAATTAGATAAGCTTATGAATATGGTGAAAGGCATCCAAATAAATAATGGAAAAGATAAATTTAAGTACAACCAGAGTAATAAAGCACCATACAAAAATGACAGATACAGATTGTAGGACGTGCCTTATAACACAAAATGGAAGGATGGGAAACTAGTGAACAAAGAATTACATACTCTTGAACCATTGAGGAAAAACAACCATTTTATGGAAACCTATCCTTGGTGTGAAGTCTGCACACTACCACATTCTTATGAGTATTGTGTTGTTTCCCAAAGATGGAAAGAGGATGAAAATTAGAATTTGATAATCAATGACCCACAGTGACTAATTTATCGATAGATCCTATGTGGGGATGTGATGATTACAACTCTTCAGATGAATACAACTATAAGGATGTCCTAAATAAAGTGTACAAATATGGGTTTTATCAAGAGAGTACTCCAATATCAAGAGAATTAATAGAAAAGGAGAAGAAAGCATATACAATAGCTGCAGTGAAAGAAGCAAAAAGTAATTATAAGTTAAGGAATAGAACAGTAAATGTAGACCAAGGGAAACTTGACCAAAGAACTGATTCAAAGAGGTTGAAGCACAAAAACATTGCTAAACAGAAACATGTAGAACCTCTGGACTTTTCAAAAATAGCAAGAGAAAAGGTGGTTAGTATGTATGTTGAAAACCTACCTGTTGGGATCATGCTAAGACATGAAAACATTAGAACATATAAATCATATCAATATATCAAAAATAAAGATAAAAATAAGATTTTCCATCATAACCTCCAATGAGCCAAACAAGTGCACCCAAGCCTTGTTGATTTTCTCTTAGAGAGGAATGTGGTTATGCTCTCCCAACACAATAACTAAATCCCACTATGATTATGAATGATAGTTAAAATCCAAGCTAAAGGATGTGATAAAGAGCTCAAGAACAAGTATGAGGAACTTGTCTCAAGCCTTCATCAAAATGACAATATAATTGCAAAGAAGTAAGCTAATGCATGATCTAATATTTATTACCATTATCCTAACATGTAATATCTAATTATTTGAACTTGAAATACACTAGAATACTAGAATTCTCAAAGAAATCATAAAATTAAACTAACATGATAACAATGAAAAAATAATGGATGATTTTTTCTTGGCAAGAGCCTCTATTTATAGGAATTTGGAGGGAAGGGAAGGGCTTGGATGAGGTGGGGCATATGTGGCATCCACATAGATGCCACATAGAGGACACAAGGGCAAGAGGACAAGCCATACAAAAGTCAACACAAGCCTTTAAGGGCCTTTAAGGTTTGAGTGGCTCAAGATTTTCTCACACATGT
>JAGRRI010000750.1:0-11797 GCA_018584345.1 Thuja plicata
TGCTTGCGTTTCGATCATTTCGTTTAGTAGTTATTGCTTAATAGATTTGCATGCACTTGTGAACCTTGGCTACTAACCCCTGCCCTTGGAAAGCTGTGGGAAACCGGAGAGAGAGGCGTACACAAAGTTGCATTAAGCTTTCTATAAATCCAGTTTTTCACAACCACTCCAAAGACATAGAAATTCCTTATCACTACATAAGAGACATGGTAGACAGAGATATTATCAAGCTCATCTAAATAAGTACTGAAGAAAAGAATGCTGATATTTTTACCAAGCCTCTTGAGAAGTTCAAAATTGAGTACTTCAGACAGAAACTTGGTATGATTAATTTATTGAGATTCTATCTCTTAAATATGTAATTTATATATTCATCAATAAAATTAAAAGTTAAATATTGCAATATTATGTATGTTGAAATATGACAATATTTCTTGTGTGTAAAAGTCACTATTGTAAGGTGATAACCTACAATAGCTTGACTTAAGTTATCCTCTAATGCAGTTCCAAATTTAGTAGGGGATTATGATAACAAGTGATTCAAGTTTTGATTCAAATTAAGCCAAATATCTTGATACCTATATTTATCACTAAAATATTTTTCTGAATAAGTCGGGGATTGTGATAAATCTTCTTCATCATGTTGAACTTATGTTCCAGACTATGTCAGAAATCCTGATTGATTATGTGAGTGAAATCCAGCTCTGAGTTAAGTCAGGGATTTAAATAAAAATCACATTTTTTTTATCAATGCACTCTTGCTAAGAGGTAGTTTTAAAACAATAGCATCGATTCATTTGTAAGATATCCCCAAAACATAGAGACTCACTCTGTTAAGCATCACTGTCACAGTCCAGAAACCAATCTTCACTAAAATATATGTAACATCTCCAATATGCAGTATTAATCAAAGTGACCTTAATAATAAGGTCATCACACATCCTTCTTCATTTCCTTATATTCTCTCATTCTGATTCATCCATATAGTGTATGTACACTTCTGTTAGTCATCATACAATAGTAATAACTAGTTTTTTCTCTCCACAGAAACATATGTTGACATCAGTGAAAAAAAATGAATGACAACAACATCATTAGTACCCAATTCTAATATCATCCACCAATCTCCCCCTTTGGTATTGATGGAAACATATGGGAAAATCCATCAATGCAAAAGTACTCTCTCTCTCTCAATACAATATTGTCAATATCCTCAACACAAATCTCCCTAAAGTAGTAGGGATTTTCACATAGAATCTTTCCCCCTTTGGAAACAATGGAAAATGGTGCCATAATTCATCTTCAATATTTTTTATCGTGTATCTTTTTCAAATCTTCATGTCTAACATCCAGGTGCAAAATCACCCAAATATGCTCCATAGTGTTCCTGCGATCACTCCCCTTGTGGATTAGATCGATACATCAAGTCCACAAAGTGACATAGCTCTAAAAGCCACTGGACTAATGCATGCCTACATCAATTAATTATCAAAAGGAGGGGCTCTCACCCCAAGCACACTTTTGAGATACTCAAAATCCTATTTTGGAAAAGGTTTTGTAAACATATCTGCTATCTGTTCCTTTGTACTAATATACTCTAGTCTTAAATATTTCTCGGGTACCTTATCTCTGAATAAATGATACATAATAGAAATATATTTAGTCTTTGAATGAATTACAGGATTCTTTGACATATTCACTATGCTAGTTTTTCCATAATGGATAACCACTAGCTCTTCAAAAATTATTCCAATATCCTTCAACATTTGTTTCATCCAAACAACTTGTGTACAATTTATATCAACAACAACAAACTCGGATTTAATGGTAGACTAAGAAATATAGTCCTACTTCTTACTTAACCATGAAACTAGTCTTTTTCCAAGAAAAAATTCTCCACCACTTATGCTCTTTCTATCATCCATATTACCTGCCCAATCAAGATCACTATAAGCCTGTAAAATAAATTCATCTGATTTTTCATACCATAATCCATATACTAATATTCCTTTCAAGTATCTAAAAATTATTTTCACAACAGCAAGGTTTGTCTCTTTATGATCTGCTTGATATCTTGCTACAATTCCAACTGCATTGGACATATCTAGTCTGGTGTGAGTTATATATTATAGACCTCCAATCATAGATTTGTACTTTGGCTGAAAAACACTCTGTGTTTCATCATTACTAGTAAGTTTATAACCAGTCACCATGGGTGTTCCAACAGGTTTACAATCTTCCATTCTAAAATTCTTCAACATTTCCTTAAGGTATTTGGTCTGAAAATATAAAAATACTATTCTTATTATGATTAATTTAAAAATCAAGAAAACATTTCATCTCACCAATCATTGACATTTCAAATTCATCTTCCATTTCTTTAGAGAAATTTTTACTCATTTTATCATTGCCTCACAAAATGATATTATCAACAAAAAATTCTATAATTAAGATTCCATCTTCACCAGTTCTTAAACATAAATTAATTTCTGCATTACCTTTTCTAAAACCAAGACAAAGTAGATACATGTCTAGTCTTGCATATCATGCTCTCGGTGCTTGTTTCAATCCATACAATGCTTTCTTCAACTTAACAACCATGTATTCATCTTTTGTTATAGGAAATCTGTCAAGTTTCTCTATGTATACTTCTTCTTCAAAATATTCATTCAAGAATGTAGATTTCACATCCATCTGATAGACTTTAAATTCTTTATGTGCAGCATAAGCAAGAAATAATCTCATAGCTTCCAACCTAGCAACATGAGCAATTTTTTCTTCAAAGTCTATGCCCTCTTGTTGTGATTAACCTTTACAAATTATTCTAGCCTAATTTCTTACTATTGTTCCTTCCTTATCCATTTTGTTTCTAAAAACCCATTTAGTTCCTATCACATTTTTTTTTTAGGTCTTGGAGCCATTTCCCAAGTATTTTTTTTCTTTATCTATTCTAATTCTTCCTACATATCTTTAGTCCAAGATTCATCTCTACATACTTCATTAGTAGTTTTAGGTCAACTTGAAAAAAAAAAAAAAAATCGTCTCTTACTTTAAAGATCTTGGCATCATTCTTTACTTTCATTACCAATGATTTGATTTTTAGGAAGGTTTTTCTTAACATACCTCAGAGTCTTAGGAGTCTTAGTGAGCTCAATTAATTCATATTCAATCTCATCACCAATCTCCAAAGGTTTTACAGGATCAACAATGACCTCTTTTATCTCTGCAGTTTGTCCCTAGTCATACATTCTTTCATGAAACTAAAACTATCCATCCATCCTCACATGAGAACTTTCAATCAACTTCCTCAATCTTAGATTGAAAAATTTATATGCTTTTATCTTACTAGAATAACCAAGGAAGATACCATCATCACTTATAGCATCAAACTTCCCTATCTCATCATCTTTTTTTATATAGCATTTACTTCCAAATATTCTGAAATATTTTATAGTAGGAGTATGATCAAACCATAATTCATAAGGAGTCTTACTTGCACCTTTTCTTATCTGAATTCTGTTCAAGGTGTACACTATAGTACCAACAACTTATCTCCATTGAACATGTGATACATTTCCTTCTAGTAGCATAGTTCTAGCAGTATCTAATATTGTTTTGTTTCTTCACTCCGCTATCCCATTCTGTTGTGGTGTCCTAGGAATAGATGTCTATCTAAATATTTCATGTGCTTTGCAATAGGTATTAAATAAGTATGAAGTAAAATCACCACCTCTATCTGATCTAAAACATTTTATCTTCAAACCTAATTCATTCTCAACTTTTTCTTTGAATATCTTGAATTTTTCAAATGCCTCAGACTTCTCTCTTAAATATGTAACTGACATCATTCTAGAAAAGTCATTAACAAAAGTATAAAATACCTTTCACCATAATAATACCTTTCTCTTGTAGGACCAAATCGATCTGTATGTACTAGATCCAGCTTCCCTTTGTTGAATAATATTTTCTTTTAAAAATGCTTCTAGTCTACTTCCCCATAACACACTCCATATACGTAGTGTTAAATAGTTTCACAATCTTAGGTAGATCTCTTACAACATTAATCATACTTTCCTTCAAAATATTATCAAAGTTAACATGAAAAAATCTTCTGCTCCATAACCAACTGTCATCAACCTTCACAATAAAACAAGAAGCCTCAGTTGTATTAAATTCAAATAAATTACCTCTAGATTTAGTACCAGATGCATTCAAGTCTCCTAATTTACTTTTGATAGAACATTTACCATCAATGAATTTTAATTGATAACCTGTGTCCACTAGTTTTCCAACACTCAATAGATTATGCTTACGTCAATCATCAAGAAGTACATTGTTAGTATTAGTTTTTCCATCCAGGGAAATAGATCCAACTCTAGTGATAAACTTAGGAGTATTTTCACCAAGCCTATCAACACCAAAATCATATTTTTTCAGACTAAATTTTTTTTTTTTTAATCTCCAGTCATATAATGTGAACAACCACTATCTATAACCCATTCAGATATATTTTCAACATGAGATACTGAGTATTTTTCTTCATGCATAGGTTCATCATCCTTAATATCAATAAATCCAATTTCATCATAATCAACAACATCATCAGGAGAAACACCTTCACTAGCATAATAAAATTTATTGTCTTTAGAATACATTGATTTGTAAAACTTAGGTTAATGTTTTTTAACCCTTGTAGGACATCTAGATGCAAAATGACCAATCTTGTTGCATGAAAAAAATATCAAAGTTAACTTGCCTTCAAATTTACCCTTACCTCTCTTTTCTCTTCTAGAGATCAGGGTTACCATTTCATCTAGCTGCCTTGCTTCCTCATGTATATGTTCCCATTCATCAACATAGTCTCCAAGTTCTCCTCTCAAGTCATTATTGCTAGTGCTCCCAATTTCAGATAAGGTATTTTTGTTTCTATACATAGTCGCCTTGAATTCTCACTAAACTTTAGGTAGAGAATATCCTAGTTCTGTGGCCTAAAAATTAGTTATCTTTCCAATAAACATCTCTCTATTGAAGTTCAGTGTCAAAGGTATAATCTCCTCTATAGCTTGCACTTTAGTTTTGTATGTAGGTTTCAGAGATCTGAGAATCTTTGCAATCACTTCTTCCTCACTATAAGTACCTCAAGAGTTCCTAATACCAGTAACCACTTTAGTAATTCTCTATGCATATGGTTTAATGTTCTCATCATATTTAATTTTCAATGATTTCATATTTGTCTTTAAGTTTTGTAGCTTTTCCTATTTTGTAAACTTGTCTCCTTCACATAGTGCTTCCAATCTTTTCCAAATTTCATGTTCAAAATCTAAATATTTTACTTCTGTGAATTCACCTTCAGAAAGTGCACTAAGCAATGATTCCCTTGTGATCATGTTACATGAAAATAACTTATTTTCATCTTCATTATCTTTATCTAATTCATCCTCAGCCTTGATCTTTTCCTTTCTTTTTGTGATCATCCAATAGTTGATTCGCAAACTTAGCAAATGTGTTCTCATCTTGTTCTTCCAACTATGAAAGTTTTCAGGATCAAATTTTGGACTATCCTTCCTCTATTAAGTCATCTTCAGGATCAACTCAATCCATTAAACTTTCTCTCTAAGCACCAGTAGCTCTAATACCAATTATTAGGGAATAAATGTCCACAAGTACAACTAAGAGGAGGGATGAATCAATTGTGAAGATAGATTATTAAAATTTAAAATTATAAACCAAAACTTCAATTCAAATGATAAAATAGTAAATACCAACACAATAACACAATCCATTTTTATCAAGGAAACCTTGTTATAGGTAAAACCCTAGTGGCAATTATCACCCAAAAAAGATGTACTAAGAGTATAGTATCTCTGATAAAAGATTTATCCCTGTTAGGATCTTATCACAACATTACAGTACATAGTTCATGTTAAAGAATAGACCCTATTAGGACTAAAGACTATCAGTGGTCTCACTACTCAGGCACACTTCCCAAAGAAGGTTAAAGCCACCCTCAAGAATTTATAATCTGAACAAGTATATCTAAGAAATGTACAATCTAGTGAACTTTCTGATAGCAATTGTCTTTTCTTGGTCAGTTCCAATGACGTATTACAATCACAAACTATTCTCTACATCCAGTAGCCAATCAAGTTTCAAAACTTCCACTCTTCTTTGTCTTCTAAATTACCTTCTCCTAATTCCACTATCACATGTTTTCAAAATAAAAGATCTCTCATATATACCCTATTACAATAATTGATTAGGTCATCCAATTAAGCTTTCCCAATATACCAATAATTATTTAACTCCTTTCTAAGATACACAAGGTACCTAAAATAAGTAAAAATCAATTACAATACATAAAATATAATCTAAGATCCGCAATCCATGCTTGCAATCCAAAATGCACGCTAAATCTCTAAAGTCGGCCCCATATAGGTCTCCTCTAGAATACACACCATAGATGATGTTACCAAAAGTTACACGCCTTGCAATAAAAAAAACATTACTCAATGTTCCTTCTGTCCTCTCTTAAGCTCACATAACCTGAATCATCATCACATGTAAGATATCCCCAAAACATAGAGACTCACTCTATCAAGCATCAATGTCACAGTCTAGAAACCAGTCTTCACTAAAACATATGTAACATCTCCAATATGCAATATTAAGCCAAGCGACCTTAGGAAAAGGTCATTACACATCCTTCTTCATATCCTCATATTTTCTCATTTTGATTCATCTATACAGTGTCCTTACACTTCTGTCAGTCATCATACAATAGGAATAACCAGTTTGTTCTCTCCATAGAAACATATGTTGACATCAGTGAGAAAACATGAATGCCAACAACAACAATAGTACCCAATTCTGACATCATCCAACATTATTTACCAATGTGTAGTGGTAGTGAACTTTAAGATGAGTTCAAACATCTTCAAATGAAGGGTTTTAGATATATTTTGGAATTACCTAAGATTTTCAAGGAAGAATGGATTAGATATGTATTGAGTCATTTTCATGATCAATTCACATGGCGGGAGGAACCAATCAAGTTTTCAAATCAGTTGATACATTTGATAACTAGATTCTCAATAGACTGGGAACATTGTACCCTAAGGAAAATATCCACAAAGATAGTTGCACAACTCACAAAGTCTAAACCAGATCAAAAAGTGATGATATTGAAGATCAAGAGCTTCATCTTGTAGCAATGGTTGTCAAGTATAGATTTTATTAGTCTATTCAGTTGAATAGTGTGCCCTATGGAGTAATTCATGCCACTTACAAGATAGTGAAGGAAAGAATGAGATATTATCTAACTGAGATGGCAAGGTCTCAGATTCTATAAAACTTGAAGAGGATTCAAATAGATAAGGATAAATCACTGAGGTTTGGAGGACTTTTGGTATGTATGTTTTTCCACATGCAAAACTATTTCCCTAGAAAAGGAATGGTAGGTTAGAAAAGAGATAGACCAGCTTTATATCAGATAAATGGATACATTATTGAATTAGGTGATAGCCTAAACAATGTAGTGTGGGAATATTTCAAATACTTTCAGGATAGAATGCATAAGAGGTATAGGATACCTCCACACATTGTGGAGAAGTACAGAGACACAATTTGTTTTCTAGCTGATACTGACACTTTTTAGATACAAGCGGTTGATCCTAGAATTTCATGGATGCATGAGATGGGATAGGAGACTGATGAATAATTGTTAACTTTGAACATGGAAGCTTTATTAAATCTACCAGTAGACAAAGAAGCAAAGAGTTTTGGTAATTTTGAGGAAGCATATGAGAGAAGTACTCTACAACTCAAAAAGCCAAGGATTGAAAAGAAAGAACATAAAATCATTATTGAATTGGAAGAGAAATTTTATACAGGTGAAGGTAGCAGTTCCACAAGTGAGAAACATAAGAGCATTCCTGATGCTTATGCCAAAAGGAAAAGGAAGTCAGTAGGAAATTAGAATAGGATTCCTAAACTACCATCGGTAGAATATTTTGGTATGGAGAAGAGTGATGAAGGTAAAATATAACCCTATGCCACCTAAGGCATCTCAATCTATTAAGACTAGGAACTACGTAAAGAGAAAGACTAGAGAACTTTCAAAGGTTTCTACTAGAAAAAAAAAAGAAGAAAAAAAAAGAAGATAGTGAGAGAATGAATTCTAAGAAGGAAATCACTGACATGGGGAGGACTGGAAAGACAACATTTATTATTCCTAAGAGTGCAAATAAAATTGATGATGTAATTAAAGAATGTGGAATGATAGGTAATATTGGTAACTTTAAATTCTCAAAGTTATCTGATGAGGACAAGAAAACTATTGAAGATTCTATTATATTTCAATTTCATAAATTCATTAAAGAAAAAAATCAAATCAAAATTAATATTGTTGATGAAATTTATGAAGATGTTAAAGTCAGATGGGAGTCAGCACTTGAAGCTAAAATGGAGGTAAGAGAAATGACACTTATCTACACAGTGACACATTTGACAATAAAATAAATAGAGGAAGCACTTGAGAAATACAAAGACAGATTCATTATTGGAAATTTTACTACGAAGATTCTAGACAAAGGAGCAAGAATTTAAAAGAAGAGGTAGTGGTGATATAGAAAAGGATATTCAACATTAAAACACTATAGGTAATAGATACAACATGTATATCTCAAGTAGATGACACTTTCTCTTTGAATGAGTTAATAGGAAGATGCATTAGAAAATATTCTAAGTATGGTTACACATATAGACCTAAACAAAGATTCAGATAAAGATGTTGTAATTGAGGATATCACTAATAATTCTAACTCCCCTATGGTTGGAGATGAAGCTAAAGACATTCCACTTCAGTCTCCACTTGATGTAAATCTAGTTGAGATTAATGATGACATAGTTGATGTTGAAGAAAACAAGGTTGATGAGTTAGAAAAGAGGATATAGAATAGGTCACTGTGACCACTAATCAACCACAAGATACAAAATGAGGTGAACAACAAGAAGATCAAGAGAAAGAGAAAGAAAAAAATATTACTGGTATAGGTTAGAAGAGTGTTAAAAATGAGGGTGAGACACCAAAGGATAATTTCCATGGTGATTCTCAAACTAACACAAAGAATACCGATGAGAAGAAAAAAAGAAATAAAATGGAAGAAGAGGAAGACAATTAAGATGAAGAAGAAGATGACGATCTAGAATCTGAGATTCTAAAGAAATATTTCAATAAGTTGAAACCCAAGGACCAATTTTTTTATAAAGAAACTAGCAGAAAAGGTTGAGAAGAAAAAGATGAAGAAAAAGAAGTACAAAACAAAAATCCTAAGGAAAACCATTTATGTACTTTTTGATCTAGTACCTAATGTTGATATTGATGAAGAAGCATCCATGATTGGTACACTCAAAATTTTAGTTGATGCAATTACCAGTCTAGATCATGACATGGAAGATGAAATGATAAAGAGAGCATAGAAGAGATTAAAGACTGAGATGATGGAGAAATTACTCTCAAATATTGCATTTGAGAAAGTTTCATCATTTGAGCTAGTAAAATAACTCAAGCAATCACTACTGGAAGTTGGAAAAATCTTTAGCAAGATATGTATTCCGACCAACCTCACTACAAAGATTTTGACAAAGAAAGAAGAGGCAGAAACATAATTGACTACACTTTTCAAACAATTGGACCCATTGAATAATTCAATGATAGAACATGTTGGTTGTATTTCCTATTTTTGTTGCCTTGTCTTGTTCTTTGTCTTGCTCTCTATAAAATTTTTAGGTTTTCATGCCTATACCTTGCCCAAGTTGTCAAAACCCTGAAAAACCTAGAAGCCAAGTATTAAACGATGCATGTTTAAACCCTCAGCCATGTCTTATGTTTTGTCATTACCTTTTTCAGTCACTCAAGACATGTGTTTTAAGTCAGGTCGCTTGATCGCGTTACCCAGATCGAATATGCCAAAACCTCTCCTGACTTTGCTTTTGCCTTGTGTCGCGTAGTCTCATTAAGAAACAAAATATTCCATCAGTGTCTCGAGACTTGGCGATCTCTTTTTAGTTGGGTTGTTGCAGGAACTTCATGTTATAAGCTTTAAAAGGAATGGGACCCACTTCAGTCGAGTGATCGCGAGAAGAGTCAACAGGTCAAAGGAATGTTCTCCGACTTCGCGATTCACTTCATGTCACATGATCGCTAGATCAGGACATTCAAACAGTTAAGCTTTTCCTTCAGTCACGTGGTCTCGTGATAAGTTGGCAGTCAAGGGATAACAGTCCTGACCCCGCGACTAATGATTTCATGTTAAGTGATTTCTCTCAGTCGGGATGTCACCAGAGCAGAAGGATTACTCAGCTTTCCAGAATGCATAAAGTGAACCAAGGAATAGATGACATCTGTCACAGAACTAGTGGTTGTCGTGAGGTCGCCAAGAGGAGGAAAGAGATCAAGTGATAAGGAGAGTAAAGTCATTTCACCCTCAGTCGCAAAGTATCCTGATGATTTAAGGGCATGAAGAAATGTAAGGCGATTATGCGACAGCCGTGCGATGGAAGGATGAAGAGATCTAATGGTGGTCGCTAAGTCTGGTGATAAAAGTGCCCCAGGGGAAAAGTCCTTCCGACTCAGCGATTAAGGTATGTCATGAGGTCGCTGTAAACAGAGAAAGGGTACCTTTTCAGTATTAAGGTCATGATAAACTTATCACCCGACTCAGCGACTAAAGGTTGTCATGTAATCTCGAAAAGAGAAATGAGCATCCAGCGACTTAGCGATAACATTGTAATGTTAAATGGTAACAGTTTGTCGCGAAGTCTGATGAACAAAGCTGAGTTAGAGTTAACTCCATGTGACTTCAGTTTCACCATAGTCGCCTGATAACAAGATCTATAAAAAGAGACTTAATGAGGTCGCGAGGTCACCTAATAACAGGATCTATAAAAGTGGCGCCAAGTGGATGACATGACAGAGAAGATCACCCGGCGGCCAATCAGATGCATGAATTTTTGATTACTGTGTACAAAAGGTAGCTGAGATATATGACAGAGGACGAATCAGAGAGTTCCATGTCAGCTGTCTTAACCATTTTATGATTGCACCAAAATATTCATGATTTAAATTTGATTTTCTGTCACCTCGCTCAACTACAGCTAGGTTTTTGAACGTTTCATGGCATATCGACTTAATGGCAGAACTGACGTTTCTAAATTTTGAGCCATGTACTCTGAAATCCTTTGGCTATAAATAGGGGATTGTGCATTCATTCCTATTCCCCGAGTTTATGATTTGAAGGCCAAGTTGTTGTTTCAGAGCGAAAAGTGATATTCTGAGCTATTCTAAGGTGATTGAAATTTCTAGGTAATACAGAGAGCTATGCTTAGATTTGTTTCAATATTGTCTAGTCATAAATTCAAGTGCCTACAAACATGAGTATTTCTATGAGCGTTGCATCTACTAGTGGAGGCAGTGGAGACGATCTCAAAGGAAAACCTAGCTTCTCAGATGAGTTTCTCCAACTGCTACCAGGGTCAACTCAGAATAGAAAGATTGATGCTGGTGTTTTCAAAGATGATTTCAAAGACATCAGAGATGCAGTGACCCCAAGAACAACAGGTTATTCTCTATTTACTTAATTTTACAAAAATTCTGATAAACCTATCCCTGTCTCAAACCCTTGGATATCTGGACTGGGTAGGTTGTTAGTGCCTAATGTATTCCTTGATGTTGACCTATTTTTGGAACTGGCTAATCACTATGATATACTCACAAAGACCATCAAAAGGGAGGATGGCA
>JAGRRI010000972.1:0-11160 GCA_018584345.1 Thuja plicata
CACATATATATATATATACACATATATATATATATACACATATATATATATACACACATATATATACACATATATATATACACACATATATATATACACATATATATATACACATATATATATATACACATATATATATATATAAACCAAAAATTAGTATTGGTCACTTTTTCAACATTCCAATATCAGTAGTTTCGATGAGAATGCTATGTGGTCGACGTCGATGTCAACGAACATTGGTCGACAAAATGAGACACTGTGTTTGATGTTTCGACGAGACTGCTATGTGTTCGACGTTGATTCCGGCCAACTATGGTCAAAAAAGTGACACACTATGTTTGATGTTTCGACGAGATTGCTATGTGTTCGACGTTAATTTTGACCACTGTTGGTCACAATTTCGGCGAACGTTGGTCGCTTAGATAAAAGGTTTGATCTGCAATTCTTCCAGCTTCAAGCAATTTTTTCGGCTAAGATTCGGTCGATAATTCAACCACTAAGTAGGTCGATATGTCGATGATGGGTTTTCCTATCGAATAAGCGATAAAAAAGTTTGACAACTATTTTAGTCGTCTGTTCAACCAACGGGTGTCAAACATCCGACTATTCCTCGTCAAAAAACAAGGTAAAATTTACTAGTGTAAGGATTACAACCCCCAAAGAAGGAACTACCCTCTAAGAATTAGGTAGGAAGGATTGGTCTATTGGATCATGTTTCATAAGGTCAAAATTGACATTATATGAATTGGTTTCACCCCATCCAGTCATTGCGACACTTTTTCATATCTTTGGCACATTTTCCCTCTAGGGTCATTTAGGTGCCAAATAAAGAACCTTAACTTGCAATGGGTTTGGTTCAAGAACTTTGTAAGTACTTGAAGAAAGGGAGTATAGGGACAATAGAAAGATGTCATAATACTTGGGAAGAATTCAAAGGTGTGAGCCCTTGACTGGGATCCCTAAGAGTCGTTGGTAAAGAAAGCCTAGAATGGGCTTGATGTGAGTAGTTGTATCTCACAAGGAAGGGAAGACCCTAAATAGTTTGGAGGTTAGATCTGATCAGTCAAGGGCTCTGCATCACATACTCTCAATAAAGTGGGGGCCAAATGTCTAGTCCTAAAGAATTAACGCCCATAATCAGATGTTCTAGGACCTATTAGACCCAAGTTTGGTGATTTTGAGTTCCAAATGAATGTTATGCTTGATCCCCATGACCTAATTCTTCTTTTCCCACATCTTATCACTGTCCCTAATGTCTTGGTAAAATTTGAGCTCATTTTACTTGGGATAGGTCACCAAACTCAATCTATCCCTAGTGTTTTGGACCCAAATTTTGCTTGGAGCCTAATATCAAGGTCTTCACCCAAGGTTTCCAATTGTGATGTACCTGGATCAAATTTAAATTCTGAATGGGAGGAGAAAAGTATAAAAGGATCTCATATCTCCTCATTTTGCACAAGACAAAAAAATGCAAGCTATCATAATAAAGTGCAAGTATTTTGGTAATCAAGTGATCAATATTTCAAGAAAGAGAAATTAAGGATTTGAAGGCAATCATCCAATTCAAGATCTCAAAGTCTCTTTTTCTTCAAGATCCATAAAGTCAAAGGAAATCTTCTCCAATTGATGCAAGTTTCTCTCTCATGATGGCCAAGTAGAGGAATCCTAAATTAAGCAAGAAGATTTGTTCATCCTTCTCCATCACATGTGGTTATCAAGCATATCTACATTCATGATCTAGGAGTGGAAATCATAGATTTATACATTTCTGAGAGCATCCTTGTTCATACATCACAGTCCAAGATCAACTCTTTGGATTCCAAGTACATTCAAGCATCTTCATGAATTTGAATGTTTTCTACATCCGTTCATGAGGGTTTATGCAAGGTAAATCAATAATTTTTCTTTTTACGTTATCTTTTTTATAAAATTTCTATCCACATGAAAAGTTAAGAGAGAGCAGAGAACATCCATATTTGTTTTCTCAATTGGACTCCTTGTTCCTTGTTCATGTTTGCCCAATCCTTTACCTTTGTATCCCATTCTATGCATGATCTTCAAACCAACATTGTCATCAAAGAAACTAGAAGTTGTTGCATTATCATTACAACTTATATGTTTAGCATCACACTCTTTCTTACAAACAACTTCAATAAAATAACATTTATCAAATGACGAACTCAAATCCTATGTACTACAAGAAACATCACATACTGATTTTGATTTCAAACATTCATTGCTTGTAATAAGTGGTTGATTTAGTTGATTTTTTAATGAACCATTCTCATCTTCTAATTTCTCCATTTTTTCTTCTTATTCTTCATTTCTTTTCTTAATATCATTAAACAACTTTAATCTTTATTCTAGCCCTTCATTTTTCTTTTTAGATTCCTCCAATTCTTTGTAAAAATCACAAATTTTATCTTGAAATTTGCATTCTTCTTCTAACCTCTTTTCCTATGTATGTAGCCATCTCTTTTCTTAATTTTGTCAAATCTTAATCCAAAAGATCCTTTTTACATATTAAAATTGTATTTCTTTCTCAGCCTTTATTAATTCTTCTTCTAAATTCTCTATCTCAGAAAATTAAATTTCCATTTTCCTTTAACACTCTTTTACCTTACTTTTCTATTGCAATAAGTAATCCTTCTTTCGTGTTCCACCCCTTCCATGATATCCACTCACTGTGCTAATCAATCTTTAAATTGGAATCTGCAATACTTTCCTTGAGATTAAAAACTTGCAATATTATTTTCTGATCCAATAATCGCCTTCAAGGATACGACCTTCCTTGTGCACTCTGCAACTTGAAAATGTCTTCGTCCACTATTTGTCTTACAACGACATCTACAATTTTTTCGCTTCGTCGATCCTTTCTATTTTTTTTCGCACTTAGCCCTTTACAAACCTTTTTATTGTTGCCACCTTCACTATTTCATGACAACCCTTGCAACCTACTGACTTGTACTTTTTTTTTTTGTCTTAAAGCTTCAAAACTGAAAAAGAAATTACGGCATCCTTTACCCTTCTTTTTTAATACTTCAGCAATTTACCAGAAGCTGCGATGCTTTCAAACCCTCGATTTCCTTTTTTCCTTATTAGCGGTTCTTTATGCTTATTAATGCACAAATAATTGCAGTGATTTATGTTTTCTTAAAACTTGATTGCCTGATCTCCTACAAGTAATAGGATTTTAACGATAGATCCAAAGTCTGCTATGGCAGCGTCATAACAGAAATAGCTTCTCCACTATTTGCATTTCTCACTTGTGTTGTCTTTATTCAATTTGCTGTAGCGATCTGTTGACTTGGTGGTCTGCATCTTTTTGAAGATTCGTGACATGATTTAACCGCTTTTTGTGGATCGGGTTAAATCTGGTATTTGTATCAGGCGTTGATAGTTTGAGCTTTTGGTACAACGACAAATTATTCCAACAATTGGTATCAGAGCCTTGGGTCACCTGTTAATGTCTCCCTTTAATAGGTGCTGAAGGCTCAGTCGATACGGAGGAGGAGATTGTTGACTTGGTGGTTAGCACCTCCTTAGAGATTCGTGACATGGCTTAACCATCTCCCCTGGATCAGGTTAAATCTTGGGTTTGTATTGCGCATTGATAATTCAAACTTTTGATACAACGGAAAATAATTCCAACACAATCTCCATTGAACATTCTTCAACAATCTTTGCTACAGCCTTTATACTCTGAGATTTCCTTTTACCTCACAATTTCCAAATTTTCAAAAACTGCTAATCAATTTCTAGCAACCTTTCCTTTGATCTCTGAACTCCCTTTTATCTATAACACAGTTGGAAAAACCTTAAATCTTTGGCAATTTCAATTTGTCTGCGACAATTAAAACCCTACATTTGGACAGGTTCCATGAGTGGCGGCAACAATTGTTCTTTAATAGCCTCAACTTCACGCTGACAACCTTGGTAACTAATTTTCAGCACTACGAATTTTTTCAGCAGCACATAGAAATGACTGCGATCTGCGATCAGACTTTTGCAATTCCTTCTGTCTGCAATTTGTACTTCACAACAAGCGTTTCTCTTCTTCAAGCAAACTTCTCATAGGAGTGGATGGATCAACACAACATTGAAACAAAAACACAATTTAGGAATAGACACACAGAAAGTATAAATCTATTTCATTGCTTGATCCAAAACTATTACAAGATGCTTCTTTATATAGAGGTCTTTAGAAACATCTAGAATTAGCTAATATGTTTCTACAAACATCTAAAATGTAACATCTAGAAAATCGCATCTCAATCGCCTCTTCTCCCAATACAAAGTCATTCTAAACTGTTAAAGAAACTCACCACCTCATTATCTTAGAAAGTTTATCATAAAAGAAGGAATGAAACTTCCTAGTGTTTTGAGAATCATGGTTAAGAGTAAATAAAAATTCACAATTAACAGAACCCCCAATTCAATTAAACTGAAATATAAGTTTATAAAGAGAATACATTCTGGATACAAAAATAACAGCCTCATATTTCATTTTCAAGCACAAGCCCCCAATAAAGATACACTGGATTCTTATATCTAAATTTCACATCCTGCAGGTGGGACAGTTGCAGTGCTGGAGAAGCCATGGTTGAATACAGTGAGAATGGAATACATGGCTGGGATGACAAGGCATCTCAATCGCCTCTTCTCCCAGAACAAAATCATCAGTGCATATTGGGCATCTACCCACATCATTAACATGATGAGCTGAAATAGTTATGAAGGGCAGCTCTTCTATAATACTTTTCAATACTTGTCCTTGATTTATTAAATTGTTATTTAATGTTATCGTTGTCTCCAGTTCTGCATCAAACATCCGGACTTCATCAGATGAAAATCCATTAAGAAAATGCTTAATACAATTTTTCCAGAGATCAATTACAATTTGGCAATTTAACATTTGCAGTTGAAGCCTAAATGTCTCCCTTTTTGAAGCAAACATCCAGCATATCAGCTTTTTTTTCATGTTATGTAATGTTTGCAATTGATAACGTCTGATTTCATCAAGTTGAGAGGACATCTGGAGTTCATTTTGCATATTGTTAAGATCTGTAATCATCATCCCTACTTCTCCATAACCCATATTATGTGATTGCCCAAAATGACCTGCTCGCTCTTTGTAAGAAAGCAGACGGGACTCAACACTTGTCAGGAAACCCATATCTTCCTCTTCTCTTCTTCTAATCTCTTCCATTATTATTTCACTTGTACTTCCTTCCACATCAGATATGCCTGAAACTTCATAGCGTATGTTCTTCATCTTCAGGATTGCCAGCCGCAGATATACCTGAAATTTGACAGACATTATACAACTAAATTTGTCTATTTTAAAATTATGACTAAAGTATACATAACAGCTTTCTGATTTTGATCATAATTGTAAAGTTATGAGTTGGCATGCATTACTTCAAGGAATTCCATACAGTTTCTCAAAAGAAAGTTTGGACTCACAGATTGTTTTTTCCTTTTTTCTTTAATTTCTTCTGAATTTTTGAAAGGTGGGTTGCTAATAAACCTATTTATTCTATAAAATTTAATGATAACTGTTCTTCTTTGATATAACTTTTTCAAGATTCACAATAAATATAATTAATTTTCAGAAAAAGTTGCATACCAGACATGCCACCAATAAACAAATTATGTACTCGTCTTCGGTGAGAGTTGTTAGTGATGTGGTTGAATAAGTCGCTAGAACGAACGCAAGGAAAGTGCCGACTGCAGCACCACAAATTGCTGAACACAGCGAAGTCAAGCTATTTATTAGTGAAATTTCTCTACAGCAAAAGAGAAGGTATTTATCTACAGCAATGTATTTGTTTTGGAGTTCCCCTTACCATGGATGAGTTTGTCGTTGAGTCCTTTCACATACGTGTTGTCCATGTTTCAGGCGTTTGGAAATGTTACGAGAGAGCAGGGAACATCCATATTATTCCTCATATGGAGGATAGGCCGGCGAATATCCATATTTCCCTAGGCTTGCCTAGAGAAATCACAATATATCCTCGTTTATCTACGAGAGACATAAATTAACTCGTTAATAACGAGAGAAAAGTATTATATTCAATTAAAAATAAATTAATAAATATAATTAATTTAGTATTATAGTTAATTAAAAATAATTAAATAAATATAAAGAATATACGCATTTTCAAATGTAATAGAAATGAGGGATCTTTTCAATGCTTATTTAGAAAAAATGGCTTAGGTTACGAGTTATTTTGTTTTATCATGAGTTTTTTTTAATATAATAAATCATTTCAATAATATTGACCAAATAAAGAAGATAACATAATAGGATTGAGACAATTCACAATAGTGGTGGTTTATTACTTGAAGATTGCAAGGAAATTGAACATAAAGTAATCAATTATTTTAAACGTCTCTTGGCCCAGTTCCTTTGATTGCCTCTTTTGGTGTTATTTCCAAATGTGTTTTTGATTTAGAAAATAAGCTCTTCATGGATAAGTTATCTTTAGTAGAATTGAAAGAGGTGGTTTTTTGTTTTGACACTAGACAAAGATCTGCATACTAGCATTAGAAAAATAAAGAACAAACATGACATTCATGTCAGAGCTCAATAATTCTTTCCTTGCTTAATTTACTTTCCAAAATGGAAGCTCCCAACACATTTGTAGATTTTTGCCCCATAATTTTCATTGATAATCTAAAATATAGAAAATTTAGCACATTCAGATTAGAGATAATTGTTTTACTCACAACACACAAAATTTGTGAAACCTGTTGATGGCACAATGACCAAGTTAGATGAGATCCAAACAAATCCAAGCTAGATTTGCTGATATGTTTATCTTTAATGTTGATATTTTCTTGTGCATATGGAAGATACAAAATTGACTAGTAATTGAGATTACAATCTCCAACACTCCTTCAAATTCTAGAAATCAAACCTAGGAAAACTCGCAACTCTATTAGGATGCTCTAACAACTGGTCTTTCTGGTTACAAATTTATTGAAAGTTCAAATGCGAAAGAATTATATTTTGTGGTATCACTATCATGATTCAATAGTGAAGTTTTTTATTTAAGCTCACTGACCCATGCGCAAAAACTAGACTCATGAAATATGGGTCAATGAGTTTGACTCAAAACTACACAGTTGAATCATGATATATCAATTTCATAATTTTACTTACTTTCAAAAATATCCCCCACTTGTATTTTCTCAACACCTCTCATAAATTCATACATTGATCTTTTACAAGAAGCATAATGTGATACATTCAACCATATTATTCTTTTATCTATTAGCAACTTCACATAACTTTTAACATCAGATAACTTATATCCTCTTCTAATTTATTGATCTCTTTTATAAACCCCTCTTCTTATTTTCCTATGCATACATTTATCTGTGACAAAAAAATATTCTCATGTACATATTTTTTTAATCTCAGAAACAAACTAGTTATTTATACAACCTCCTCCATAGAACCAACTACAAGGCGGACTATAATGGAAACACAAAACATACAGTCATCATGTTCTTTGGATCTTTTACAAAAAAAAATGCTTCATTAAAAAACAAAATAAATATATCTTAGCATCAAATACTCGAGGTTTAAGAAAAGATGAGGCGGGCAAAGTGAGCTCCGCATCAGGAGATTAACAGAAGAGGGATAGGCAGGGAACTCAGCTTCGGAGATCATGGTTGGGGACCCTCTAATTATGTAGGCAGAAGCACGAGTTGGAACCACAACCTTCAAAAAAAGGGTTCAGTCGCAAGATGTAGGCTTACAAAGGATACCCGAGAAGGTAATCTTTCAACAGTTTTAAAAAATGGTATCTAAAGATTTCCCTCGAATCAACAAAATGGCTTAAGTTCCACTGCCAAATGGATAGCGAAGGACCGGGATCTAGGGAAAGCGAGTTGGGCAAATCTAGAACAAGTAATGAACTCGGTGTGGGAGAAGGAAGTTGTGGAGTTAGAGAAAGAGGAGGAATCTTGTAGGGATTTGGAGGAATATCGGCACTCTCCCTCCAAAGGATGCAAAATGAACTTCATTTTTTTGGAGGAAAATCTACATGACAGAAACTACTTTCTACAACAACAAGCAATCATCTGTAAGTTCTGGGAAACTATTTTATCCCTCTCAAATTTTAAGAAATGGGTTTTTAAAATTGGCAGGGTATTCTTTAGATTTAATCCATAGATGAAGATTTGGGGTTTTATAATTATTTTCGATTCAAAGGATTCTACCTGGATTGAAAATTCAAATAGAAAGGATGGTTTCTGGGAAACATAGTTTTACATATGAAAATTTGGAGTCTCAATTTTGATAGAAAAAAGCATTCAATCAAAGGAAGATTTCTTTGAATAATGTCCCCATTGAACATAGAGAGGCGGACAGTTTAGAAATAGTTGGGAGCAAATTCGGTACATATCTTCATCATGACATATAAGAAGGGTCTACAAGCCCGATGATTTTCCTTCTTATAAATACGGAGAAAGAACTACGAAACTCAATCAAAATAATCTCGAAGAATGGAGTCTAGGTTAAAATATTACTTATGTTTTTTTTACATCTGGAGCTGATACCAGATGGGAGGGCCAAAGCCCGTCCCTCCTAGGTGAAGAGTGGTTATGATGAATCGGAAGGGGACCCATTTTGCAAATAATTGGGGTACTACACAGAAATACAGAGGAGACAAGGTATCTAAGGATCAAACAAAGATATTTAAGCTATTTCGAGAGTTGGAAACCTCAACAACCACATTACAAGATTTAACCCAAGCGGGTAGGAGTTCAAAATAAGCCATGTTTCTTGAAATAATTACACTCATGCATTGGATGCTTTATTGGAGATTGACCTTATACTATTCCAAATGAAGTCCAAAACTAATTTCATTTTTTCCTCAAAGTCACAAAAAGAATACATTGGTAGTACCAAGCGAGCGCATGTTTGATTTTTTTTAAAGGTCACAGATCATAGCTAAGGTCCATAATCACCTTTTTTGTTTCAATCATAAAGGAGATGCCAGTGGGATCCATTTAGTCAACCTAGCACCTCCAAATTGTAATGGCTGAAACATAAGATTAATTTTGAGCTGCTTAGAATTGATCGGGGCAGGGTCTACCCGAAATGTTTCAACTCTTGATCAACCAAAAAATTATGGGAGAATTTATATAGAGAAATTCCCTTCTAGATTTAATTATAGATTTGTTGAAAGTCTCCTTCTCCAATGGCTAAGGGAAGTCCAATAAAATATGATCATAGAAATTGTAGATCAGGTTCTTGTAAAAGAGTAAGGGTCATTGTTACAACCCATATATCATAAACTCAAAATCTTCCTACAAGCAAAAAAAGAGTTGATTCAAATCTTGTCCTAAAGGTTAGAAACACAAAGGTTGAATGGACTGATGGCGCACTCCCAAGATCAGAAGGAAAGAACATTTCAGAGTTACAGATTGAGGAAACATGCGAGAGTCCAATGGAAATGGGTTGTGTGGATATTGAAATCAAGGATCAGAACAAGGAAGTGGAAGACATATTACAAATTAAACTAAGTGAAATGTTGAAGTTAGCCAAGGATAGTGTGAAGGGAAAAGGGCATATGATGGTTCCACATGTCTCCAGTTAAGAAATAGGACATGTCTCCAGTTAGTAATGCTGAGGCGATCTTTGGAGAATCACAGTCCTACAATAATTCCTCAAGGAGAAGTAATAATGGGAGCAAAAAATGGGTCAGGCTATTGGAAAAAGGAAAGGAGGGTAAATCCCAATTTGGATATTCTTCCCATGATCCAAATGCAGGGCAGGGGGCCAGGAAGTTGAACGAAGAGTTTCATGCAATCAAAATTAAAGGAGGCATTTATCCTCTAAACCAACGAATAAGGAGAAAGGTAAAGGGTATAGATGGAAAGGAGAATAATCACAGAAAATTCAAAGGGGTAGAGGAAAAAATTCCAATGATTTCTCCTAAGTTACAGGCAGTCTATGATCTTTTTGGTATCTCAGAGAACCTTGATAGTATAAGAGCAAACTACATAGAGGGATCTGTGCCCGTGAATTTTATAGAAAGACTATTAGACTCAGAGAACACATAGAAAGAAGATAGAAGTGTAGGCCTTAAGGGATTGATGTATAGGATATATACCTCAAACCAACATTAACCCTTCTTCCTCAAATCCTAATCCTCCTTTACGAACGTGTTTGTCTTTAGATGATCATTTGGCTTTGGCTAAACAATTGTTTTCAGGAATTAAATATGATATCAAAATTTGATTTCCCTTTCATCATTTCCTAAAAGATCAAATTTTATATAGCAGTAATATAAATTATCTTTTTCATCATAGCAATAAACATTGTCTTTTTGATTGTATTTAATTTAGACAATTCATTCAAGATTTGGTATATTTATGCATTATTTTTTTAAGAATGGATCTTATAGTTTTTCTTGATAATGTTGTTCCACATCATGTGATCTTAGTGGCTTACCTTATTAACGACTCTTTGTTTACATGATGTTATGTTTTCATATTCAATCCTTTCTAGTGAGAAACATAATAGACCCCTTTCCTTTTCTTAACACTTAGGGGTCAAGGATTCTCTCTCCAATTCCTTATCTTTCCTAAGGACCCGTTTTTCCTTCGTTGACTTTTATCTTGTGTAATATGGTGTCCTTTATTGCGTGGAATTATTTATTCTACATGAAGATTTTCTCTTTTTGAGGAGACTTATATCATTGTTTGATATATCTTCCTTTCTTGAAACTATATTTCTATCATAAATGATCTCTCACTTAGGGTACATATTGTGTCCTTCACCAAGCATCTCCTTACCTAGAGATAGGGAAGGTGTGTATTCTTGATTATCCTTCTTTAACAACTTATTTATAATAGTATAGCTTCTTTTCTTTTCCTCAACACTTTGGGGGCCATATTTTATTTCTCAATCCCCTATCCTTCATAAGGATCCACTTTCCATGGTGAAGTTTTGTTTGTTTATTATGTGATATCCTTTCTTACATGGATTTTTTTTTTAAATCAAGGATTCTCTCTCATCCAAGTGGCATGTATCCTTCATCACAACCTCTTATTTGTTTTAAAATCTATTTCCATCATAAACAAATCCCTTAGTTGGGGGCTTAAAGCAGGGATAACTTTAAGGAACCCCCCCCCCCCCCC
>JAGRRI010001297.1:0-10355 GCA_018584345.1 Thuja plicata
GTTAGAGTATTGTTGATGTTTTGAATGTTCAGCATAACTATAGGTAGATGAAATATTTCTAACCCTGCAGGATCTTTTTCAGTTTATTTGTTAAGTGTAAGAATGCTTGGAGAAACCTCACCTTCTTGAATCTCCAAAGAGAACAAGTTGAAGAGAACCAACTACCCCCCTCGAAAATAGTCACATCTCCCAACTGAGCTCCGCATAGTTGAGACCCCACCCTCAGGTGCTTGAAGGCCCAAGGAATCTCATTTCCCCAGACAACCTTTACAGGTGAAGTTGGCTGGTACCCCGGTACTCGGTGACAACTTACATCTACTGGCAGACTTGGTCACAAGAGTCCCATCAACACTCTTTTACTTTGATTGTCAGTGTGTACTCCGTCAGTGTATACAGTCTCTTAGTGAATACTTGACTTGTATGCATTAGTGATAGCATAGTCTTGATTCATTGGTTCTTTGAAGTCTTTAGCAGTATTTCCATGACCATACAGATTATATCAAGTTGACATCAATGAAAATACAATACATTAACTAATTTAATTCCTTGCATGATCATCAACTTAATATCTTCAAACATTCAATCAGTTACATGTCATCACATACATCTTTTGGTTTTTGTTCTACTACAAAATTACAACCCGAAAGAGTCTTGATGATGAAGAAATGCCTTGGTCATTCCTGCTTTTGTCGGGGCTATTTTTTCTGGGTCCACAACACACACCCAATTTTGGTCCTCTGGCCATGGGGACCCCCCTTTTTCTGTGTCATTTGTTCTTTTGAGTCTGCCCCCTTTCCCAGTCCCTCGCAAATGGGTCTCATTAATGGCTTGTTGAACAAAGTCAAGACACTTTTTCAGCCTTTTTTCCCTTTTGGCATTTCAGAGGACCTCAAGTCCTCCAAAATTTTGAAATGGATGAAACGTTGAAGCTTGACCCTTTCAGTGTTTTCAGCCTCTGAAACAAACGAAAGGCTGAAAGTGTCTACCTATGGACTTTTCAGTGTTTCAAACGCCGAAACATTGAAAAGTGATGACATCCCTTGTGGGCTATATAAGGGTTTAAGGCCCTAAATGACCTTCACTTTTTCATTTTGTTCTCTGACCTCTTTTGAGCTCCCCACAACTTCACCATTTTTTTGATTTTGCTCCTCTTGGCTGATTCCTCTGCACCTGCGGCCTCTTGCCCCCGTCTTCCACTCCTAGCTCTTGAGGTAGGTTTGCTCAACATTTTTCTTGTCTTTCACTATTACGTTTAGGTTTTATTTTGAATTTTGGGTGTTTTTTTGGTTTAGTATGACCCCAAATCCTTAGGGTTTTCTTTACACTCTTGGACTTGGAGGGGAGGCCTCCCCTTATCTCATTAGTTCTTGGCATTGTTTGTATTTTCCCTTTGCGGGTTTTCTATTTTTCCTCTATCATGACCTTTGTCATAGGTTTTCGGCCTCCAAAAGGCCAAAAACTAGGTTGGGTCTTTTGTCACCCAAGTGCTCCTCGGAGATTTAGCCTTTTTGGCATTTTAGACCTCTGAGACGTCTGCAACATCGACAAATCTGAATATTCAAGGATTTTGTCTGACTTGTGGATGTCAGACTTTCAGAGTCTGAGATCTTGTTCAGACTTTCAGGGTTTGAAGAACCCTTTCAGACTTTCACACGCTGAAAAGTCTAACAGGCCTCGCTCCTCATTGATTTCTCTTTCGCATTTTTGGCCTTTTGTACCCCCTAACTAGATTTCAGCGTCCGCAAGTTTGAAGAGGCCAAAAGTGTGAAATCTGCATTTATGGCTACTTAAAGAGATTTTTTACTTCTATTTTCCTAGATTAGTCAGTTCTTTCCTATCTTTTTTAGTTTCTCCTTCAAATAAAATATTGATACTTGCATATTCCTTACAGGAATGCTTGAGAAACATATTACGTCACCAATGAAGTACCTATACAAGGGGAACACGCCCCTTCAAATATTGGAAAAAACCATATTGAGATCACTGATACTAACATCGGGAATATAGACTAGATCAGTTCTTGACAAGATGTTCCCAACCAGCTGGGAGATCTGAGGGCTGCACCTCACTAGTCCTATCCGGCCTAGTCAACACAGTGGCCCACCCAGTGGCTATCACATCATCTGAGTTGATCATGACCTTGGAAAACCACTAAAATCAAGATAAAAGGGTGGTCCAAAATACAGAGGGACAAGTGGTACTAGACATTAGACCAGATATCATAGAAGAGGTCTTCCACCTCCATAAAGGCGTAGACAAGTTCTATGACTTCTTCATCAAGAAAGGAAATAGACAATTCAATAAAAAAGGGGAAGAGGCATATGACATTGTCAATAAAAACTATATCTGACAACCTCTCCCCAAAAACAAACTGGATAAGATAGACCTTAGGAGGGGTACATGAAAGATGATATCAAGGCAACAATAACACTACTAAGCTGGGTATATGGACTACCTGAGTCCATCTAGTTGGAGAATTGGATGATCCTCCTAATAGAGAAGATCAGAGTGCGTAAGTATAGGTTTGATTGGGGAACCATCATTAGTGACAGGTTGGATGAAAAACTGATTGTAGTAAAGCACAATCCCAAATTTTATATGAGTACCTACGTGGTGTACTTATTGGCAGCATGAGAAAACTACCCAGGACTCACCAAGAGGGGGAACATAAATGATCTGAATGCCTGGCCCCACATTTATACCCACAACTAATGAAAAGGACAAAAATGTCAGAAGACAACCCTAACTATAGGATAGTCAATGATGCCTTCATCTTTGCAATCATCTAATCCATTGAAGGTGATTTTGTGAAGAGGATGTTAGAGGAAGAAACCACCAAGGTGAGGGTCATTGGGGCCTACTACATATAATATAAGACATTCAAATACATTCAGGTGGTAGGGTCTACTTTAAAACCTAAGAAGTTACCCAGATATCTATCTGATTGGATAATCACTCTATAAATGACCAGACAACTTGCTGATGCCTATGAGCATATAAAGCACAAGAAGAAACATTATTGGGACTTCCCTATCCTTCTAGGCCCATACACTTTATAGGATATGAAGGTTTGTAAATCCTTGGCCTTTGAATGGGATGAATGCCCACTTCAGCTTTACAAAATAGTTGGGGCCAGGATTGACCCAATAGGTACATACAACCACATCATTGGTAGGTTCTACATCCATGAACCACATCTTGAAGATCACTGGATCAATTATGTAGATGATTATGAGGTCAGGATTAGGGACTATTGCAGGATGTCCCTTACCCTTGCACAACATACTTTGAAGGCCCCAATTCCCCGGAAGGTTTGGGAAAATGATTTAGATAGGGTATTAGAGGAAATTTATACTTTGGATAAGATATATGACATTCCCATCATGAATGCCGAAGTTGATAAAGATGAGAGCGATGGCATTGAGTTTCAAGCTACGCATGTGCTCCAAACAACTGAAACTTGGATCCAAAGGCCTTATAAGATGGATCCAATCTCAATGAAGAAATTAATGGATACAACCAAGAAGGCAAACAAACAATGTGGGGAGAAAAACATAGTTCCACAATATAAAAAAGCACCACCATAGAAGCCAAGCACGATTAATGGTCATGAATGCACGGTAGAGTATGGGTCAAATCTGAGGCACAAATATACAAAGACTAGAATTACTAGACAAATAGACACTCCAGTACAATAATAATAGGCCCCACAAGATGAAGGCCCTTCTACTTCTAGCCAATCTCCCCTACTACCAAAAAGGGTAAGAAAACGTATAAAAGGAAGAGAGTTTCTGCATCTCCCCGACTAGAAACCTTATAGGAGGAACTAGAAGAAGAGGAAGAAGTACCTCCAGTCAAAAGGACAAGATCTAAAAAGAGGAAGGAAAAGGAAACTACCATGAAACATAAAGAGGAACCTAAGGAATAAGACAATCCTTTGGAGGCCTTAAGATCAGATGAATTACAAATATCTAACTTTGAAGGTCTAGAGGGTTTTTTAGACCAAGGGAAAGACACATTAGGTTATACAATAGGGTATGACATGGGAGCTCCATCACTCTTCCAGCCCTAGGTAACCATCACAAGACATGACATGGAATAATAAATGACAAGGGATAAGGCCACAAGAGAGACTCCCTCTACCACTCCACCGCCTCACATTCCCACTCCACCAACTACTCTCTTGCCTCCAATTCCTACTCCACCACCATTTCTCCCAACTCCAACAACAAATCCACCTCAAACTACTACTCTCCCACTTCCCATTCCAACTCTTCCTACACCTACTCCACCAAAATTAGTCTCTTTTCCTTTCTCCATCCCAACCCCTGGAAGGTCAGTAAGTGTAGGAACTATGTCACCTTTCAGAACCACACTAAAATCCATGATTGGTCTTAATACAGAAGTTTTGATCAGCTCCTCAGAAGATGAAGACCAAGACAAGGAAAGACAAGATAAGGTAGCCGAAGAAGAAAAGGTAGAAGAGGAAAGGGAAGAAGGAGAAGGAAAAGGAGAAGGAATGAATGAGGGGGAGGGTGAACAGGGAAGGGAACATGAAGAAGGGTCAAAGGAAGAGATAACCCCGGGATCCCAAAACCTAGCTTCAGTCCTCCATGTTGCCCCGTATGAGCCGGTCACCAAATTTAGTGAACCCACCTGGTTCACTAAAGAGATTTAGTTGAGAAAGAGGACTTATAAAGATGAGGAAGAGGGGGAAGATACAAGAATGATGTTTTTAGGGCAGGCCTTCCACCAAACAAAGGTCACCATACCTGCAAGAACTATATCCTATGTTACCCAAGATACTAGGGGTTGCTGGAAGGCACAAGTTGCAATTCCTTTTGCTAGTACCTCTCAGACACAAGCATTCCCAAAATATTACAAATTTGAAGAGGTAGATTTAGGGGAGCCCACCAGGGAAGGGAGAAAAACACTGGTAGCCTTAGGGCTTAAGCATACTCTTAGATTCATGAGAAAGGATGAGGAAACCATAAAGTCCTTAACACAACAGAATGAGGTTCTAAATAAGTTCATTCACAAAATGGTCAGTCCCATTGATCCAAGTTTCCTAGAGGCCTCACTACAAGCTGTACTAGAAAAGAGGGCCACTCTAGACTTGCTGATAGGTTTGAACCCATCCTTTATCCAAGCAAGTGCAGATTGGAAAGGTGATTTTTAGAAGTACAGAGAAGAGGCCATCAAATGGGTATTTAAACCTTACAAGGTCATTTTGATTAAAGCTAAAAATGTAATAGACTTGATGGAGAATTAAGGTGGCTTAGTTTTTGAGATAAACAAATGGCAAGCCGCCCTCCAAGACCTAGAAATATTCAGGAAACAACGTTTCCAGATATTGGTAAAGATATATGAAGGTGAAGAGCTTGAAAAATTTGAGACCTAGATCAAATGGATGGCCAAGATAATTAAGGTCTATAAGAAATGTCAAGCCTCCATATTGGAAAATCAGAAAGAGGTCTTGGAGTGGGTAGAAGAAATAGATGTTTTCTTCACAAGAATTGGCCTCAACTTTTACCGAGATGAAGATAAACATATCTTACGACCATCAAAAGAAGTGTCCCAATAGTTCAGGGATATTATGGAAGGTATCAGTAGAAAGGAGGCCTTACAATAGCTATTCTATTCAAAATAAGAAATGTTTAGGATGTCATAAAATCAAGAGGAGATCCAGTTCTTTTCTTTTGAATTGACTATATTTAAAGAGAAGCAAGAACAAAAGGTCAATAAGGTAAAAAGGAAGGACATAAACTATGAGGAAGTTTAGGAGATCATATAGAGGCTCTGGGATGCACATCCAAAATTCTTCCCAAACTGACTCCTCAGACGCCTTAAGCACTTTGGGGAAGACAGTCTCAACACTTAGAAAATTGTCTCCAAAGGCAGGTTTCGGCCTTTCGGCCCCCTCAGGAAATGCAATTCTCAGCCTGTCGACCTCTTGATTTTTTGGCCCTTTCAAACTTCTAGATATTTCAGCCTTTTAGCCTCCAAAAGGGCTGAAACTTTTAGACCTTCAGGGTTGGTTTAACACTTAGCAAATTTTGGGCACTAAAAAAAACTTCAGAGTAGAGGTCGGGGGCCAAAATTCTGAGTGTTTCTAGTGAGATGACCTTTTTTCATAGCAGTTGAACTCCATATTAGGTTGGTGCTTAACTTGAGTTCATTTTGGAAGGACTAAGGGTCCCCTATCAGTTCCCAGTACAAGAAGAACCTCTAGATGAAGATTCCAAGGAAGAATTCCAAGAATCAAGAAGAAGACTCCAAGTTCTCAGAAGAAACCCTATCTTCTTTCTCTTTCTTTTCTTGACAAGTTTGGTCCCTCTTGCATGGACAAAGTGGTTATAAATGGATTTAAAATCTATGCAAGTTTCTTTGTATCAATTAGCAGTAGTGTATTTTCAGCAAAGTTCTAGTTTTAGTTTAATTTATTTAATTTAGACTCTCTGATACCCTAATTATGGCATTCAAAGTTTGTACATCAAAAACTATATATATTGTAATCAAATAAATGTAATAGGGTTAGATTCTTAATTTAGTAAAGATCTACATTTGGTGCTTCATTCATGGTGTGTTAATTACTGCCACCTATGCGAAATTGGTGAATATGTGTATACATTGTTCATTATTTTAAAAGAGCCTTTTGTTTTGCTGTGTTTCAAATTCACGGTTACCTTAGTTGGAGTTTGCAATTGTCTATCTACCTTGCTGTGAAAAATGCGTGGAAGGGATCATCTATTGGGCTTAATGATAAATCCATCTTGTGGGTGCATACATCTTGGTGGCTTCACAATTTGATAGATTTTAAATATCTTGCATGAGTGAATTCATCTTCTCTCCAAACACTTGTATCCACTTGGTATAGAATTGTGACTTTCTCTGATTGGTACCTCGTGGGTTGGTTCCAAATATCTCCACCATTTAATTCACAAGGAAGGGTTTAGAAC
The DNA here is from genome assembly GCA_018584345.1 of Thuja plicata. Taxonomy (NCBI): domain Eukaryota; kingdom Viridiplantae; phylum Streptophyta; class Pinopsida; order Cupressales; family Cupressaceae; genus Thuja; species Thuja plicata. The sequence goes on from JAGRRI010001297.1 coordinate 6,960, forward strand.
AGGTTATGTCCGTATGATTTCGTTTCAGTAATTTGCTTTATTTATTGTTACCTTGCTCCTTTGAATTTTGTCTTAAATCTGAAAGTAATCATCTTGAAATACAAAATTGCACTTTTAGTTAAATATAAATCTTGTTAAATTAGAAAACTCCAAAAATAGTACTAAAGATTGTTTTGCAGTTTGATGTCTTGAACGTACCAGCAAAGGCCTCCTTGTGAACATTCACATTTCTCTTCAACTGAGTAACCAAGCAGGTTGTGACCCAACCTTGGAGAATCTTGGGAATAACTTTGCTATTCTTTCAAGAGAGGAAATCGAATCTCGAGATCCTAGCAAGTTGGCTTGTGTAAAAATGATGCTCAACATTAGGGCTCTTGGTTCTTCTTTGTTTTCTTCATTAGAATCATCTTTAATAGAAACATACACAACTTCTTCACCATCATTGTCATTTCAATCATAATTACTTATTCCTTCATTAGAAATATGACAAGATTTATTACCTTTGTTTTTTTAGTATCTGAATCTCCGGAATCAGTTCTCTCTTTTGTCCTTATCTCTGTTATCTTTCTTCTCCTCATTATCTTTCTTAGTGAAGTTAGATGCTGTCATGCCCCGCTAGGGGACCAGGAAGAAACTCAAAATATTACTAAATTAGGAAGCTTTATAGTATTATTATTAATATTATTTTTTTAAAAATATACAGTTAAAAGTTACATATTTCAATTACAAATTCTTCCTAGGTTCCCCAACGAACAATACTTAACCATTAAGTAACAGATCTATATTTATAAGAACCTATCAAACCAATTTATTCTATCATCAACTTCTAACATTCAAGATTTCTTTTCTTTTAATAATTTACAGGAAACATGCATAAAGAAATGATATATTCCAATAACTATTCCATGCCATTTAGAAATTAATAATCATTAAATTTACAATATCAATATAGAAAGTACTTTCTTTCTTTCTAAACCATGATGTATCATAATTCTAACATATTTTCCAAGTTGCGTAAACATAAATTATTTATTTTTTGATCAAGTACATTCTTCACATTGAAAGATAATTCATCCCCTTTTCCTTTCCTAAAGCTACCCATCACTTTACATCAATTTGGAACATATCAAATATTATTTACATTCATCTCCTCTTGGGAGGTTACATTAATAAAAAACCATTACATTGATAACAATAATGAATATCAAGAGCATCTTCTTCTTCTGCAAATCTAGAGAAAGCATAAGCAAGGTTCATCCATAACTCTACGAGCAGTACCTCAATAAAATTTTCACCACCCAACCACTTGGATACCCAAAAGGATCCACTCCCCCATGCTAGGAGATAAACACCATGATCCATGCAAGAAGGTGATGATTAGGCTATTCCTAAGGAGAGGATAGTGCATTTCCCAAAACAAGACATAACTTGAAAACACAAGAAGAACAAAAAGACACAAATCACCGTGGAAGGGAATCTAAGAAACATGCTAGGTGAGTGTCATCACATATCCCTCACCCCTTGGGTTACCGTGGTAAGCCACTTTAGGCACCGGCCCCCAAGTAGGCACATGCAAAACCGAACATCTCTCATAGGGACAAGACTGTTCGATTGTGCTATCACAATATCATCTTCTCCCACTCCCATCAGTAGCCTATGCTAGCACTACCAGCATGGGAAAGGCTTATCTTAGTTAATGTGTAATACCCTTCCCATAAATTATTAATGTTTTCACTGGATTAAACAACTCACCAGTGGGTTACCCTGCTACTAGCCACTTAGGGCCCCGACCCCCACTGTGAGCCAGTCACCTAGTGCTCTTAGGTTCCCTAACTCTAAAAAAAACCATAAATATACATGAAGAGAAGTATCATAGTTACACTAGAGCTAACAAATTCAAAATGGAAGATACAAGGATTCACACAAGCTTCCCTTGATCACTGAACACCCTAACCCTAATCAGGGTTCGAGAATGATCAAAAACTTATGAGAAGGTTTAAAAATAACATAAACAAAACAAAATATGAAAATTAAGTGTCCTATAAGTTTAAAAACCCCCTAGGGTCAGCCTCGGGTCAACACAATACCCTAAACCCTTCTGAAAACCCTTAAAATCAGCCTGGAAGAGTCGTGCACAGATGTGGTCTGAAGCTGCGCAAGTGGGAGCTCAAGCTGCATAGGTGGGAGCTCAAGCTGCACATGTGGTCAGGACCTACATAGGTGGTCATGGATCTGACGCAGATGGACCCCATTTTTGTGCAGGTGGTCAGGACTATGTGCCCTTAGAGGTAGCAACTTGCAGATTAACCTTTCGGGTAAAACTAGGTAAGATGGAGGTTTGGAAAGAAGAATTGGAGGGATACCCAGTTGAGATCCCTCTATTATCCTTCCAAAAATATCCCTCAAAACCTTCCTAAATTCAAGAAAAATTTGTTTCATTTCTGCCCATAGGTGCAAGGTAAGGAAAGATAACTTCAAAACATACTATTCTAACAAGGGAGAGAAACTACTGTAACTCCTAAGAATCAATAGAAGACTACACATTCTAAGGAAACAAATCATACACATTCGAAGGAAAGAAATCATACAAAAGAGCAGATGAAATTAAAATTCAATAATATTATCTATCATAAGGTAATCATCCACCACTCAAACATATAAGAAAGCAATATCTCATAACAACCATTAAGGATTTCCTTTTATCTATTACAACAATAGAAACCAGTAAAACACACATATCAAACACAAAATGACAAGGATTCTATTTTTGGGTAGAGCCTACCTGGAGTCCTATGGAGAAAATCTTTGGAAGAAGCTCCAAGCCCACTCCAGCCAATTCCAATCTCCTCAAGGTTTTCAATCACATAGTTTCCTTTCCAATACCACCATCAACTTTCACAATAATCTCTGCTGAGAGTTTCCGTACATCAATGTATTATTTTCTTCCTAACTCTCCATTCTCCCATTCTCCTTTCATAAATATGGTATAGGATTGGTTGCACAGGAAAATCAACCGATGCAACCATCCACAACCATATATTGGTTATTAGTTTGTAATTTTATTATACTTTAGATAAATTAATATGCATATAGTTTCCTGTGAACTCTTTTGTTAATTTACCCTCTTTGTTTAATTATATGTTTTAGGTAATTTATTTATCTATCTTTATTTTTACTTTTAGATTAAGATTAGTTACTTTGCCTCAAGAAGGTTAAATAGTAATTACCTTCATTTCCATCCAAGAATTATATGGATTTAATTACAATTACACATAATTAGTTAATTCCTTCATTACAATAAAAATAAATACATAAACACACACACACACACACACACACACACACACACACACACACACACACACACACACACACACACACACACACATATATATA
>JAGRRI010001323.1:0-11398 GCA_018584345.1 Thuja plicata
AAGATATATATATATATATATATATATATAGAGAGAGAGAGAGAGAGAGAGAGAGAGAGAGAGAGAGTATTAATATTATGAAAATATAATATTAATATTATAAAAGTAAAATTTATAATAGTAATGAAAAATTAAAATAAACATTAAAAATAGGATAAAAATGAAAAGGTTGAAGCCAATTTTGGGCGGAAGATATCAGATATCGGATATTATCTGATATCTGATATGCTTTACTAGTATCCAAAAGAAAAAATTGATTCTCTGGGTCCCTCAGTCTGAGAAGCACGTTTTCTGCAGAGAATATCACGGGAAATCAGTTGTGAAAGACAAAAAATTACTTTTTTCACCCTTTTTATTGGAATTTCTATATTATCAAAGGTTTTGGCATCTCCTTTTTGGTCTCACCATGGGGAGTAGTAGTCATCAAAAGCATAAACAAAAGAGGAAGCTCACAAATGAAGAGATTGAAGTGTATAGAGAAATGGATAGGGTTTCCCATCGGAACAAGAAACAAGGTATGTTAAATATTAATGAAGATGTGGGCATAGGCCCACCCTTAAATGTGGTTTCAAGTGAAGAAGAACATGAATTTGAAATGATTTATGATAATAATACTGAAAGACAAACAATTACTTTTTCACCCTTTTTACTGGAATTTCTATATTATAAAAGGTTTTTGCATCACCTTTTTGGTCTCACCATGGGGAGTAGTAGTCGTCGAAAGCATAAATGGAAGAGGAAGCTCACAAATGAAGAGATTGAAGTGTATAGAGAAATGGATAGGGTTTCCCATCAAAACAAGAGACAAGGTATGTTAAATACTAAAGAAGATGTGGGCATAGGCCCACCCTTAAATGCGGTTTCAAGTGAAGAAGAAGATGAATTTGAAATGATTTATGATAATAATATTGAAAATGAGAATGTAGGGATTGAAGATGAAATGTAGGTTTTGAAAATGAACATGTAGATGTGGACAATGGAATTGTGGACATTGACAATGAAAATCCACTGATTGAATATGAAGGAATTGACAATGACAATGGTGCACAAGAACCAAATCAATGTTACACATCTGAAAATTATATGAGAAATGAAGTCCCTTGTGAGGAAGAAAGACAAACTTCAAATTTGATACCTTCAAGAACAACAAAACGGTTGCTTGAAATTGATGAGAACATAATGAGGAATTTTGATGGCAAGAGATCAGAAAGAATCGTTCGGTTGTGGGTTTAAAATTATTTGATCAATATTATAGCTGCAAGAAATTGGTTGAGCAATGTCAATTGTTTGTGCAGTTGTTAAAGGTCCAGAAGATGAGACCTATTCTAGTCAAATTGAAGAATAGTGTGAACAAGTAAAAGGAGAGGAATGCTATTATTGTGAAAAATATTTTTATTGCTCTCAATTCCATTGGGAAGAATACCAAGGAAAAATAAAAGAGAGCCTCTAGGAGGGTTATTAAAACCTCCTTAATAGTTCATCATTTGAGAAAGGTTCGTTTGATGAGACAAACTTGTGTTGACTTGAACCTAATTCGTAAAACTTTGGAGAGAGCACTTGCAAGAAGAGAAAGACTTGATGATCCTCTTCAAAATGATACATGGGATTATGGTGGGAGACTTCCATGTTGTGATAAGAAGCTTACCGATGGTGTGAAGGATCAAATTCAACTATTTTCGTTGGTGCAAAAAGTTGCATTGTTTCTCAGTTGAAAGTTTCTCAAAGGTGCATCTTTCAAACCGTTCTTTGTGGGACCAAACCGTCAGCTCCATCGGCTCTAGTTGGCCGGGTACACTCTAGGGGAGACCTTTCTTCGATCATGTAGCATCAAAAACATTTCAGCTCTTGTCAGACCAAAGTGTTCCCAAGGTGTGCTAAGCCAAATTGGGCAGTGATTTTTGGAGATCCATATCTCAGACCCCGTCAGAGATATTAAAGATCCGTGAAGTGAAAAAGGACCATCTTGGGAAGGCCTACAATAATGTATCTCAGTTATGGGAGATTCCACTCTGATTCCATTTGGTGACCCGATCTTGGTTGGTGCAAAAAGTTGCATTGTTACTCAGTTAAAAGTTGCTCAATGGTGCATCTTTCAAACCGTTCACTATGGGACCAAACCGTCAGCTCCATCGACTCCAGTTGGCTGGGTAAATGCTAGGGGAGACCTTTCTTCACTCACTTAGCATAAAAATGTTCCGGCGCATGTCAGACCGAAGTGTTCCCCAGGTGCACTAAGCCAAATTGGGCAGCGATTTTTAGAGATCCATATCTCGGACCTCGTGAGAGATACTAAAGATCCATGAAGTGAACAAGGACAAAATTGGGAAGGTCTACAAGAATGTAGCTCAGTTATGGGAGATTCCACTCATATTCCATTTGGCGACCTGATCTTGATTGGTGCAAAACGTTGCATTGTTGCTCAGTTGAAAGTTGACCAATTATTTATATTTGATAGAGAGCCTCAAAGAGATTTTCTTTCATAGAATGTAATGATTTAAATGTTCTTTATGCTCAAGCCAAGTAGGGAAAATATACCATGGAAGTGCAAATAATAAAATTCACATGAATATTTTAAGGAGATTTGTAGGATATGCATAGATTGGATGTATTGATAAATATTTGAAGATTTTCAAGAAAATGCACATAGAAGATTGCAAGCTCGGGTAGACAAATGAGAGATGTGGAAGAACATAGAAGGCATAAAATCATTTTTATTGCTGCAACATGTAGAACTATTCAAGGCATGTTCTCTATTTAAAACAATGCCTCTAGGACGTCACCTCAAGCAATGAGACAATTTGATTACAGATTGTGTGTGAAGCATGTTAGTTGTTTGCCTAAATGCCAATGTGAAGTGTAGAAACATAGGATGTACACAAGTTGTTTTACTTAATGTCTCAAGAAAATACCAAAGGATAAACTAAAGAACATTAAACTATTTGATAAAATGCATCAAATGAATATACAAGCATAAACAAAGCATGTTGAATTGTTTGAACAATGTAAACTAAGTAAGTTGAACTACAATGTAAATAAGATATGCTAAAATTTTTGAACAATGTAAAGAAAAAACGTTGAACTTCTATTAATAGAAATACAAGGCACATTAATTATTTAATAGAATGATGTAAAGAGATTTTATTACATTGAATGCAAGGATTATAAACAAAGCATGCAAAGTACTTAAATAGATCTATTCAAACATGGTGTAACACAAAAATAATAACATTAATCAAATGACAACCAAATCTATAAAGGATCAAAGGTTGTCTCAGTGTGCATGCCACGTGTACGAATGAAGGAAATTGAAAACCAAATTAGAGGTTTAGTTATTCCAACATCACACCAATGGAGTCTTTCAAATAAACACATGTAAAATAAATGTTAAATAACATAATGCATTTGAAAAACATTAATAAATTGCACTCCTATCTACCATGAATCTTGCAATCAACATTTTGGTGCCCTCAAAAGTATAGTGCACCAGATGGCTAATGGAGAATGCAGATGTAGTATGAAAATAATACATACATACAACACATGGAAAATATATAATATGAAAATGAACATAAATACATAAATACAATGCATGACAAAGACATCATATGGAAATAATACATACATACAACACATGCCAAAGATATAATACGAAAATGATACATACATAGAACACATGACAAAGATAAAATAATCAGAAACGAACATGTAGATATGTATATATGAAATAGTTTTGTACAAAATGTGGCACATGCCATCTCAAAATATATACAAAATCAACATATCTAGATACAATGTGGCTTACACCATCTCAAAATGTGCCATATGGAATCTCAAAATAAGAAGTTCAACTACAAATGTTTCTAGGATATCCTATTCTACCGGTGGATGATCAAAGTGAAGTCTCTTCGAACTACTCTTTGTGATGCATGGTGCACTGCTGGAAGACCTAGAGATGTTCAATCTCTTCCCCAACACTCCTAAATGGATTTTAGAGAAATTCCAACTCCAAAATTCTTTCCTTAGGGTGGTTCCCACTTGTCTATGATGCCGAGTCACCCTTCTGACCCCAACTCAACTTCTAATGTTGAGAAACTAATCTCTTCCAATGTTGCTTTTAGGGACACTTTCCCTAAACCCAATCCAAATGGTGAAAATATTCACCAGTGGCTTCAACCAATTGATCTAATGGTTGGTACACTCTACTTGGGTGCCAAGGATAGAGAAACATCCAAAAAACTCACTCACACACATCCCCTATCAACCAAACACTAACTGTCCTCAATATCCTTGTAGCCATATCCAGATAGGGTTTTTCTTGCATAAATTTTGATCATGGAGGGATCTATCTGAAATAAGGTGGGTTTTAGATACCCTTTATGGAGTTTTGACATTCCCCAAAGAACCAGAACTCAATTATATTCCAACACCACTTAACCCTTACTAAGTACACAGACCTAATTAGCTAGATTAGGCTTGGTTTACTAAGAAGGTGGCTTAAGGTGGGTTCAAAGAATGAGTTCAGGGACTTGGATGTCTTCTAATAACCCCAAAAAACCTAATTCAACCCTTTAGTTGACCCCTCTAATTAGATACTTCATCTGTACATGACTGTTCATATTAAATTGGCTAATTACATAGAGATAATTAGCCTAGGGCTTGACCTTAGAAATCATAAACAAAAAATTGAGCTCCTAAGCTTCTGGAATCATAAAGTACATGAATCTAACTTGTATTTTCCAGGTGGCTGAGAAAATCCACTAGATAAATCTCAAGTTAGGGCTACATCTTTGGTACAGACCCAGAGAAGGAGGGTTTTAAGATAATTTTTACAAAAATGACTATAAATTCTATGTAGCACCACAAAAATGGATGAAATCAACTAGAAATGAAAGGGAACTTATAACATCACAATGTTTTGTACTTGGTTTCACTCAATAAATCTTTACCAGGCCGTACACACAAAAAATTGTTAAGAAAACTCTTCAAATTCCTTCCAAACACATCAAGCTCCGTACATACTGACTTCTCCCCTTCCAAAAAGGTATAAGGCCATCAAATAGCCTCCTTCCAATGTTTCAACTAGCCCCAAGAGTAGGTGTGACCATTGGCATTCAAGATGTAACTACTCGAGCAACTTTTGAAAAGTTGCTCGAGCAACATTTTTGCAAAATGACAACATTTTAGCAACATTTATCAATTTTGCATCTTTCAACAAAATGAAAACAACACAAGACTCCAAAGACTTGGGGAAGACATAATATAAGAATTGACGAAGGAATAAGGTCTAAAAACACAAAATCTAACCTAACATCAAAATGACAGGAGATAATGATCTTTAAATGGCTTCAGGAGTCTTCAAGGTTTATAAAGTACCTTAAGATCCTTCACCTTACAAAATAGACCGCAAAATCACACCAAGATGATCCAAGGGATCCACTGCTTTATTAAAAACAAAAGTAAGTCCCAACTCTTAAGCTGCAGGGGGTACCCTGCACCATACTCCTCTTGAAAAAAGAAACTCAAGTCTCTTGAGTTGGAAAGTCTTCAAGTTTATAGCCTGATTTCAAAATGTCTTCAGGGTCATCCAAGTAGCATCTTCTAGTGGGTGATTTTTCCACTTTACCAAGTACTCATAGTAGGTGGCTCTCCTAGTCTTCTTGTTCACTCTCTTGTCTAGGATGCTTTCAATTTTAGGAGGGGTTGATGTGGGCAGATCTTTAAGTGCTTGGTCCTTGGGAGGATCAGGAGTACCTTTAATATAATCAGTACTAATAGTACCTTTATAAGCATATATATCAGAAACATTAAAAATAGGAGACAAGCCAATATGAGAAGGTAAATCAATCTTGTAGGCATTATTGTCACACTTCTTCAATATCTTGAAAGGGCCAAGTATTTTTATCATGATTTTGGTATAATCCTCCTTGGGGAGTTTCTCTTTCTTAAGATGAATCGTCATGTTATATCCCACTTTGAATTGCAACTTTGTCCTCTTTTTTATCTGCATGCTCTTTATAATTTTCAGTGGTATGTTGCATCTTTGTCTGCACTTGTTCATGAATTTATTTTATTACTTCAGAAAAAACCTCTGCTAAGGAACTTCTCTTGTCCATCTCCTTGATATCTCTGAGTTCTAATACCTTTAGGGTGAAAACCATACACAATCTGAAAGGGAGTTAAACCAGTACTCCTATTGACTGAATCATTATATGAGAATTTTTCTTGGGCAATGATAGAATCCAAAGTGACTCCATGTTCTTGAGTGAGGCATCTCAAGACATTTCCTAGGGACCTATTAATGACCTCTGTTTGATCATCAGACTATGGGTGATATGCATATGACATGGATATGTTAGTTCCTAGTTTCCTCCATAGTGCTCTCCATAAATGTCCTAAAAACTTAGGGTCCCTATTAGATATGATTGAAAATGGTAAACCATGAAGCCTTACAATTTCCTTAAATAATAACCTTGCTATGTGAGATGCATCATGAGTTATTCTACATGGAATGAAATGTGCCATTTTTGAAAATCTGTCCACTACAACATAAACACTGTCAAATCCATAATTTGTCTTAGGAAGACCTAGGAAAAATTCCATACTTCCTGAATCCCAAGGATTTGAAGGGATGGGTAATGAAGTATATAACCCTACATTGGAAGTGTGATCCTTTTCTTATTGACAAACCAAAAAACTCTCCACAAAGCTTCTAACATCTATTTGTAACTTGGGCCAATAGTAAAATCTTTTGACAAGTTTTAGTGTTTTGTCCACACCAAAGCTCCCTGCTAAGCTTCCACAATGCTTCTCTTTGATCTTTTTTTCCCTAATTGACCCTTTTGGCACACAGAACCGACTACCTTTGAAAAGTAAACCACCCTACACAAGGAACTCCGAGAAATCAATGTGGTATCTCACTGTCGTATCATTGCAAATTTGATAAGTCTATTTGAAATCATCATTTGCAGCATACATATCCTTCATAGCATGAACTCCAACACTTTCTAATTGAATGGTTTGGATGGTTAAATGTCTCCTACTAAGAGCATCAATAAAATTATTCACAATCCCTTTCTTATGTTTGAATGTAAATGTGTAAGACTGTAGAAATTCCATCCATTTGACATGTCTATGATTGAGCTTCTCTTGTCTATTCAGAAAGCTAAGTGTATGATTGTCAGTGAAAACAATAAATTCTTTGGGAAATGAATAATGCCTCCATTTCCTAAGGGACTGAACCACTGCATACATTTCAAGTTCATATGTTGAATATTTTTGCTTAGCTTCATTTAGTTTCTCACTGAAGAAGGCAACTGGTCTCCCTTCTTGGCTCAAAACCCCACCAATGGCTTTGTTGCTTGCATCACATTCTACTGTGAACACCTTGTGAAAGTCTGGTATGACTAGTATGGTTTTCTCTGCAATATTTTTCCTCAACAACTCAAAGGATTCATTATCTTCATTAGTTCATCTAAATATGCATTTTCTTCCACCTTTAATAGTGTTGATGATAGGAGTACATATGCCACTGAAATCTCTGATAAATTTCCTATAGAAGCTACACAAACCATGGAAATTTTTTACCTCTGAAGTAGTATTAGGAGGTGGCCAATTGAGGATGGCTTCAGCCTTAGTAAGGTCCATCTTGAGACTATTCTTGGAGATCACAAATCTTAAGAACACAAGTTCTTCTTGAAGGAACACACATTTTTCTCGATTGATTTTCAACTGTTCATCATGGATTTTCTTCATCACCATGTCCAAATGCTTGAGATGTTCATCTTTTATCCTGCTAAAAATCATAATATCGTCAAGGTTTACAACAACAAATTTATTGAGAAAAGGTTTCAACAATTCATTCATGAGTCTCATAAAAGTTATTGGAGCATTTGAGAGACCAAAATGCATCACAAGACATTCATATAGACCTTGTGTAGTCTTTAATTCTATCTTCCATTCATCTCCACCTCTAATCCTTATCTGACGATACCCACTCTTAAGATCTATCTTGGAGTAATAACTTGCACCTCCTAGACAATCCATCAAATCCTCTATTCTAGGCATAGGAAACCTATATCTAATGGTTATCCTATTGATTGCCCTCTAATCCTTACATAGCCTCCAGGTACCTTCCTTCTTGGGTGCTAGGACTGCAGGGACTGCACAAGGGCTCACACTTTTCCTTATGAGGCCTTTTGACAATAATTCTTCAATCTCTCTTGCTATTTCTTGGTTCTGTTGAGGGGTCATCTTGTATGCTACTTTGTTTGGAAGGGTGGCCCCTGGTATGAGGTCTATACAATGACTCACTTCCATCTCAAGTGGCAAGGACTCTGGTTTACTTTATGCAATCAAACCCTTATACTGATCCAACATTGTTTTGAATTCTTTAGGACCTACATCTCTGCTAGTGGATTTGACCTTTGGTTCCTTCAATGGTGTCTTTTGAGGCCTTACTACTAATGCAAAACAAGGTGTATCCTTTTCCTTTTGCCACTTTCATGAACTCTTTTCATCCTACACAAAAGACACTACTGACAACATGTTTGTCTTTCTCATTATCAGAGAGTGGATTAATCTCATACTAAACACCATCCTTAGTTATTTTATGCACATTGGTTTTCCCATCATTCTTGGCATTTACATCAAATTCCAGGATCTACCTAATAATTAATGACATGCATCCATCTCTGTGATATCACATAACACTTTGTCTGCATATTCTCCTATCTTAAAATCTACCCAAACTTGCTCATTTATGATGTTTTTATTTTCTTTTGTCAACCAAGAAGCTTTATAGGGAAATGGGCGAGGGATTCTTTGGAGTTTCAACTAACTCCCTAGATGCAATATTATCAGTGGATCGAGAATCAACTATAACTTTGCATACCTTATTATTCACCATGCAACTTGTCCTCAATCTAATGGTTGGTACACTCTAGTTGGGTGCCAAGGATAGAGAAACATCCAACAGACTCACCCACATATATCCCCTATCAACCAAACACTAACTGTCTAAAATAAGGTGGGTTTTAGATACCCTTTATGGAGTTTTGACATTCCCCAAATACCCAGAACTCAATTATATTCCAACACCACTTAACCCTTACTGAGTACACAGACCTAATTAGCTAGATTAGGCTTGGTTTACTAAGAAAGTGGCTTAAGGTGGGTTCAAAGAATAAGTGCAGGGACCTGGATGTCTTCTACTAACCCCAAACAACCTAATTCAACCCTTTAGTCAACCCCTCCAATCAAATACTTCATCTGTACATGACTGTTCATATTAAATTGGCTAATTACATAGAGATAGTTAGCCTAGGGCTTGACCTTAGAAATCATAAACAAAACATTGAGCTCCTAAGCTTCTGGAATCATAGAGTACATGACTCTAACTTGTATTTTCTAGGTGGCTGAGAAAATCCATTGGATAAATCTCAAGTTAGGGCTACATCTTTGGTACAGACCTAGAGAAGAAGGGTTTTAAAACAATTTTTACAAAAATGCCTATAAATTTTATGTAACACCACCAAAATGGATGAAATCAACTGGAAATGAAAGTTTACTTAGAACATCATAATGTTTTGTACTTGGTTTCACTCAATAAATTTTTACCAAGCCGTACACACACAAAATTGCTAAGAAAACTCTTCAAATTCCTTCCAAAAACATCAAGCTTCATAAATACTGACTTCTCCCCTTCCAAGAATGCATAAGGCCATAAAATAGCTGCCTTCCAGCATTTTATCTGCCCCCAAGAGTAGGTGTGATCATTGGCATTCAAGATGTAACTCCTCGAGCAACTTTTGAAAAGTTGCTGAAGCAACATTTTTGCAAAATGAAAACATTTTAGCAACATTTGTCAATTTTGCATCTTTTAGCAAAATGATAAAAACACAAGACTCCAAAGACTTGGGGAAGACATAAGACAAGAATTGACCAAGGACTAAGGTCTAGAAACACAACATCTAACCTAACATCAATATGATAGGAGATGGTCTTTAAATGGCTTTAGGAGTCTTCAAGGTTTATAAAGTACCTTAAATTCTTCACCTTACAAAACAAACCACAACATCACACCTGGATGATCCAAAGGATCCACTCCTTTATTATAAACAAAATTAAGTCCTAACTCTTAAGTTGCAGGGTGGTTCCCTGCACCACTTTTGCTCTGATGGATCCTGCATTCAAACACGGAAGTGAAACCCCAAGTTAGATTACTTAACTTATATGGTTTCTACAAATAATAAATAAAAATTTGAAATCATAGTCAACAATAATAAAACATTTAAAAAAAAAAATTGAACTCTCATGTACCTCGCCTCTCTTTCTCCTCATGCAGTCAGGAGACCTAATATATGTCCTTGGTAGAGAAGGCACAATTCCAAAAATGTCGACTCTGACCTGTATATGTTTGTGAACATGAGATTGATCTACGACTTATACTATTTAACGTTAAATCCTTGGTAGCAAATAAATGTTTCAAAAATAATTGAATTAACATTAAAAATTACCCGTGTTGAACTTTCTTCAGGAAATGTTGGTTGGGTCATCAACGATACAAACCCTTGGCATGGTACCTCCCTCAAACTAGGGGTGACCTGCAAAAGTCTAACTGATACTTCATACAATCATGACTTGATCATATTAAATATATACTTGATAGTAAAATACACACAAATAAATTTAGAAATATACGTACCATGGAGCTATCATTGCGAATTGAGATGCCAGTGACTCTATTGTGGTGAACCAGTCTCACAACATCATCATATACCACCCTCTCTCAAATAAAACATGTAATTAAAAATGAGTACAAATAAGTGACAAGTATACATGTATGCATAAACAATCTAAAATACTTAATTACCTTCCCCTTGTCAACGCCAGACACCTGAACCCCCTCACATTACCCCGGAGTGGCAATTGGTGAAACTTGCATCAATATGTAATAAGATGATCATAAAAATTAGAAAACACATGTATATACTATTATAATAAAAGGAAACCAATGAGTACATTAAAACATATGTATTGTGGAAGTGTTAAGGCCAAATGAAATGGCTGAAATCATGGACCCCTCCACCTATGCCATCTCCTCCTCTTTCATCAAATGGACATAAATGGAACACATAAATAAACATAAGTGGGCAATCATTATAATAAAATTCTATTAAAAATATGAACGTATAAAATTAAATACAATATAACAAGTTAACTCTTTACTCTTACCGTAATGGGAAGGAAATCCATGCTCAGGCTATGAAATTTGGATTGGAGATTTATTCTGTTGTGGGTAATGCTCATATTAAAACAACAATTGATTACAAAATGAGTCTGTCAGTCTTAAAAAGATCTATAACACAACAATATCAAAGAATCCTGAAAATCCAGATGA
>JAGRRI010001531.1:0-11072 GCA_018584345.1 Thuja plicata
TTGTCTTTGAGGGGGGGGGGGGGTTGGCTATATATGATTTTTTTGGTGTTTTTTCTTATTTTCATTTTTTTTAAATTTTATAATAATTGGAAACACAAAGTTAAAGAAATGAAAGAATTTCCTTGAAATAAACCAATAGCAAGAACAAACACTAATAAAGGAGGTATTTTTTATTTTTATTTCAACAAAGAAGACAAAATACATTCGTATCAGGTATGTACAGCCTGTTCAAGACTTGTTTCACAATTCTACTAATGATAATCAATACTTTCCCTCTAATTTATGGCTGCACTCCAATTCTGGGCGATTTGATCCAATCTCTAGCTCTGAATTTGGCTTGTAATTACAGATACCAGCCTTGGGATTTGATGGTTATCGCATGGGGTGCTATGAATGAGTCTGGTGACCCACAAATTGGTAGAAATTGTTGGTAAATGTTTGATATGCAACTATTAATTTGATTCTATACTAGTCGAAATATGAAACAATGAAATTCCCAATTGTAGGTGATGTCAGCCTTGGTAATGTACGACTGGGATAGATGGTCTGTAATACCATAATCCTTCTACAACTACTCTGATATGCCAATATGATGAACGATAACTGATCTCTTCTTGTTTGATCTGCAAAATCACCTCTGAGAATTCTCTAATTATGCCCAATTGAAGGCCCTATATAGACCTTCCTCAATTGTAAATTGGGTTTTCGTCCAATTTACTTTCTCCTCAAGGGTTTCCATCCTTGAAAAGAGTTTGATACGATGTTGTAAATATCTCCAGCACTCAAAACCACAATTATTGATGAAGAAAATGATTGAATAGAATGAGAATTAACTCCCAATTCGCTTTTTTATTCTTCCTCTAAGATGATCAAACCCTATGAGACTTTTCTCCACTTTGACAAAGAACTTTATTTTATTTTGATTTATTAAATCTCTCTCTCTCTCTCTCTCTCTCTCTCTCTCTCAGGTATTTAAACCACGAGACCTTATTTTATCATTATAAAAGTTGCACATTTTAAAAAAAACCTATAAGTTCCATCAATTCCTAGGGAAATGGGCCAAGGTCTTACTATAACTTACTATAATATAAAGTGAATATAATACTCACTTTGTTATTAATTTACTTAATCCTAACTCATGAAATATTTGAATATTTCTCAATTTATTCATAAAATGCTCATCTGGACTCAAAATTTGAAAATGATTGAAGCCATTTGATCACATATGATGATTGAGTCTTGCAAGCCAACTAATAGTTCCTCTTAAAAAATAGGGATCCTCTCTAAAAAGTAGGAGCTGCAACCAAAGTCTCCAAAATGATTCTGGAGTTCCTCTAATACATTCTAGTCAACTCCTACTCAATCCCTAAAAAGTAGGGATCCCCCCTTAAATCAAGGAAATTGTCCCAAACTACTCAAAATAGTTTGCAAAGCCCTTACAAAGCTCCATGAACCTTTGACTGAGTCCCCTATCAATATTTTTAACCTATGTGAACTTGGATGATAGGTCAACCATCTGCTAACTGCTAATCAGTTTAAGGAAGGGACATTACATCATCACTAATATTAATGATGACTTTGGTAGGGGTAAGTTAAGTCATGGGACTTGTATTATGTGTTCAATTGGGCCCTACCTCAAAGGCATAGACCCTAGGGGGCTATTTTTATAATGTAAACATGGAAATTGATCCAAAGAATCTCATTAAAGACCCTATAATAATAAACCTCACAAACACATTACTATTGAATAATAAAACCTCATTTGATGGTTAAAATTTTAACTTCTCAAGGAGGAAATTGATTAGGAATAAATGTTTCTCCCTTCTCATATAAACCTTGTTACTTTTAGGTCTTGATGTCTCTCAATTTTTCCTTTTACACACTTCTTTTCCTGGGCAATACAACCAATGACATAATTAGGTCTTAATAATAATGTATTCTAATTAGTGCATGAATTTCTTGCTTTGATTGTGTTCTTTTTTTTGCATCAATGTTTGAGATCACACTCCATGGTCCATCATTAGGATGTAATAACATGCAAGATATGTAAAATGTAAGAGGATCATCTTACATTTTACATATCCTGCATGCTCTTACATCTTGATGATGGACCACAGAGTGTAATCTGAAATGTTGATGCAAAACATACAAACACAATCAAAGTCATAAATTCATGCACCAATTTCAAATGGATTGTGGAAATCTGATAAATTTGATTTTTATTCTAATTACTTGAATTCTCACAATATTGAGAACCGTTAGTTTGACACCCTAATTCTATCTTGTAATCATGATCATATTGAAAATAATTCCAACTTCTATGCATGTTATAATTAAATAATATTTCAAATCAATTTATGCAAGAGTTATCAATCCTAATATACTAATAGGTCACAAGGACTGTTTAATTACCATCCTAGATGAAAATGGATTTTTCTTCAAGGCACTTCAAGGAAGAGATAACACATAATAATTTAACCAAATGAAATAATCACATAACCACTTGTTTAAATCTAAATAGTCTAGATGTATTTGGAATGAAAGGTTACATTAATCCTTAAGGAGGCGGGGTCTTTCAGGGATCACTTTCCAATGGCTCTATAATCAAGACCACTATTATGGGTCCTCGATCCTATGACATTATCACATTTGTTCAAATTCACAAGTTCAACAACCCAATGAAGGTCCACAACGTGCAAGCACAACAACCCAATAAAATAACACATCCTCGGAGTACTTTAACTAACTCAAGAAGCATAGCCTACAAAAATGACTCATTGAAAGTTTGAATCTTATTAGACACCGCAAAATATTATGATTTAACCACTACACTATACTCTTATTGATTATATAAACATTTTTCATTACTTATAAATATTTTATTTACTATTTCTTTATTTTATTGTATTATATAAATTAATATTATTTATATTTTAAAATAAATATAATCAACAAAAAATTTCATATATAAGTTAATATACTCCTTACTAACTCCCGACTAACAATATAAGTTGTTGTTTGTCAACATAATGACAAAATTATAGATCTAATTTGATTCCATAAATTTGAACACTCCTCTCAATGATGTGATTTGAAAGGTCGATTCAAACTTTACACATAATTTAAACAAAAAAATCTATATTCAAAATTTCTTTGTTTTAAATACGTGGAGCATCAAGCTACAAGATTGTTTGAATACCAATGTGGAAATAAAGAAGTTTGTCATGGGTAAATTTCAAACTGCCTCTTGGTCTAATAACATGGGTCAGAAATAGAAGTGTTCAACCCCTCCCGTGAGCATGGGGATAAGGCCTACCTGGGGGCAGCTATTAAAGGTAAGCCTAGAGTGTTGGTGGCTCAGCTGAGAACGGGCTCACAACATCTCAGATGCGAGACAGATAGATGGGAAAGACTCAAAAAGGAGTGGGAGGAGAGGATTTGCAGGTTCTGCGAAAAAGGTGTGATTGAGACAGAATGATAGTTTCTCTTTGAGTGCACGACTTATGAGGATATTCAGGCTCAGTACGAGGTCATCCTAAAGGCTGGTAGCATGTACAGTTAATTTGAGAAGGATAAGATCAAGCAGACTGCTAGTTTGATTGTCAAGATTCACAACAGGAGATCGGATATGGAAAAGACTATGGAGTTAGTTTAGGGTTGTGATTCATGGTCCCTTAGACGATGGTCTCGTAGACATCATTAAAAATCTTATTCAATAAATTAGTTATTCCCCACAAGCCTACCAAAGATGAACAATAAGGGCTCGTTTGGTAGCTGGAATATGCCTGGAATTGACATTATCTAATTCCTAGTTTTGTTTCTTCCATGTTTGTGTCCATCCAAAAAAATGGAATTGGAATTTTAAAATTCCAATTTTGCCCCAAAATGGGCAAATGCATCTTCCACCCAAATAGATGGAATTGGAATTTCGAATTCCAATTTCAATTTTCATAAAACCAAATTTAATATGTTGCCAGGTCCGTGACTTCTCCAAACCAAGTTCAATATTCTCGTAATGAGATTTTTTTTTTTTTTTTTGAAATTTATAAGATTTTTTAAAAAAAATTAATAAGATTTTCAAAATTAATAGATTTTCAAAATTCATAGGCCAATGGAGGTAATATAATTAATAAGATTTTTTAAAACTCATAAAAAAGTTAGCAGCTGAATGTACTTCATTAGGGGTTACAATTTTTATGATTTTTTTCATTAAAATATTACATGAATTATGGTACTAACAAAAGCACAAAGTTTTGTTTCTTCCATGTTTGTGTCCATCCAAAAAAATGGAATGGGAATTTTAAAATTCCAATTTTGCCCCAAAATGGGCATATTCATCTTCCACCCAAATAGGTGGAATTGGAATTTCGAATTCTAATTTCAATTTTCATAAAACCAAATTTAATATGTTGTTAGGTCCGTGACTTCTCCAAACCAAGTTCAATATTCTCGTAATGAGATTTTATTTTTAATTTATAAGATTTTTTTTTTTAATTAATAAGATTTTTGAAATTAATAGATTTTCAAAATTCATAAGCCAATGAAGGTAATATAATTAATAAGATTTTTTTAAAACTCATAAAAAAGTTAGTAGCTGAATGAATTATGGTACTAACAAGAGCACAAAGTAGTCGTATGCTCTATGTAAATTTATGACTATATATCTGCATTATGTAAATGAGGAATGCCTCATTCATCTATGGTTGTAGGCAACATTTTGAAAAAAAAAAATTAATAAAATCAATGGCTTGTTTATAGTGATGACATGTGTATTTTGAAGTTATTTATTCAATTTTTATAGAAAAAAAAAATAAAAAATAAAAAAGGTTGTACAAAACATTAAAATTTTAAAAACCTACAAACATAATTTTATTGTAAAAACTATAAAATTAACCTTATTCAAACAAATTAAAATAAAAAATAAAAAATATACTATTGAAAAACACCTACTAAATGTTAAAAACATAATTATATTATAAAAAAAATAAAAAATAAACCGGTCCAACCCATATTCCCAAAATCATTTTCAAGATAAGTATCTTCCAAAATTTGAGCATCTTCCAAAATTGAATATACATCAAACCAAATCAGTAATTACTCAGCACCTTCCAATATCCCCATAAAATATAAAGTCGTTTATGTATGAATAAATGAATGTAAGTTTAATTTCCCACGAGACTAGAAATATGGTATAGGATAATAAAATATCCCAGCAAGGTCCACGTGATTAAGAAGCTTCCCATAGAGGCCAGCAAGTCAAAACTCCTGACAAAAATGGCCTCTGCACGCTCGCATCTCAGTTTCAAAACACGGACTGTAAGAAAAAACGTTTTTCAAGCTCAATGGTTTCAATACCCAGACGACCAGACCAAACAATATATAATAAGCATTACCTTGCCCTGAACTTCCACAGTTTTCTGCATGCCTGGTAACAGTCAAATTTTTTTTTTTCAGAGAACATGAGCCCAAGAATTGATCTTGTTCTTCTGGGAGTAAAATTCAACTCTCGTGCAAATTCTGAATCCTCAAGTCCAAATCCTTCCTCCTTGTAATAGTACCTACAGTTTTGGGGAAAAGCCAGAAGCCATAGCCTTCACAGTCTCAAATTAGGGGAACTTCAAGCTCATATCCAGAAGCCATAACTCCCAGAGTCTTAAATTAGGGCTTCAAACCCTGAAATCTGAACTTCAAACACTAAACCAGAAGCCATAACCCCAAAAGTCTCAAATTAGGGCTTCAATTTTCCGAAATATGACGGAGACAAACGGCCTGCAGAAGATGGAAGCCAAGGAAGCAGTACTGAAGCCAATTGACGGCAGCCTGAGCCGAAAGGAAGAGGATCGGCTGTCAAAAGAACCTCTGCAAATAGTAACCACTCCTTCGGCCTTCGACGCTCCGAGACCACGCAAAAGGCGTCGGATTCTCTGTGGCTGCTGCATCTCCTGCGGCATTTTCGTCGTCATCTTGGCCATAATCATACTCGTCCTGGCCTTGACGGTTTTCAAGACCAAGGATCCCAAAATGACCCTAAATTCCCTCGCTATTGGGGATCTTAGCTCCGGCGTCGACATTGGCGCTTTGACGCTTCATGTGAATTTGACGCTCACGGCGGACATTTCGATCAAGAACCCTAACAAAGCCGCGAGTTTCAAGCACGGCAACAGCACGACTGTGATGAGCTATGGCGGCAAGACTGTGGGTCAGGCTGTGCTGCCTCCGGGGAAGATCAAGGCCGACGGTACCAGCAGGATGAATGTAACCGTGACGGTCTATGTTGACGGGTTGGCGTCGACTGGTTTTCAATTGATCAGTGACGGGCTTGCAGGGAGCTTGAATATGACGACCAGTACTGAGATCACTGGTAGGGTTACTATTTTGCGGCTTATAAAGAAGCATGTCACAGTGTTTGCTTTGTGTGATATTAATGTTGATATTTCTTCAAGGAGTGTGGAGATATATCACTGTTCAAGGAGCTTGAAGATCTGACAACACTTCTGCTTTTACAAGTAGAGATTTTTTATGTTTTCTTGTGTATTTAGTTTTTATTATTTTTAGTTAGGGGAAGCAGATAAGTAGGGGAAGATACCCAATAAACGATAGGGTCTAATAATGGTGATCTTTTTTTCACATGACCTTCCAATTACTAATATTAAATTTTCTAATAATAGTCATTATATATAGTAATTTTCTAATAATGGTTAGTTTGCTGATCTTATGTGCTACAAGTTTATACCAGATTTCTGGTAGCATTGTAATAAATACATAGATTTTGATTTCAATTGTTTGGTAACTCTTTTTCAAGATTTATATGACAGATTATTGTCTTTCTTCAACAACAATGAAATGCTATGAATGCTATTTGATGTTTCATTTATCACAGGAATGAATGTTCTTTCTTGTTGACAACGTTATAATTAGGCTGTAGGCGTTTTTTTATCTGCATACGCCCAAGCTCTTTTTCACAATCAATGGTTGAAACAGTTGGACATACAAGTAATCGAGCACGAGAAAGAATCATTAACGGAAATAAGACTGACGGAATTGCAATCAAACAGTTTACACTGATAATCAGAATGGAGTGGTGAAGGGCAATGCTTTGCAACCATAGGCAAGTCCATTTTTGCGGTGAAACCAGGCTGGAAGAAGCCCTTCCATAAGCTCGATTTTCCAGATCCGTTTCATGGCTTCCTTCGCCTTTGCTCTCCCTTAAGTGGTATGCAGATCACTCTCGTCAATAAATTTCATGCTCTGGAAGCTCACAAATTCATGCATTACTGTCTAGAAGCGTCAGAGAAATCGATCGCTTACCGCCGGTACTTGCGATTGGGTCGAGGAAGAAAATTATAGTTCCAGTTTTCTCAGATAGGGCCCTTGCAATTTTTGTCCTCCTAATTATAACGCTTGCCCACCCTGAAGCTACTTAATTTGCATATACATCTGGCCCTCGATATCAATCTCCCACAACTATGTCCTCCATAGTTGGGGATCCCCCTATCCAGGGGCCATCGAGGGGCACAGGGCATATGAGGAGGGGCATAACCGAGAAATTATCTCTGACAAGACAAATTAATAGCATTTATTAATTAATTTAAAAATTTAAAACAACTGTTATATGATTTTAAATTTAATTAATAAATGCTATTAAATGGTCAAATCAGAAATAATTTATCTGCTGCATAGCTGTTTCTCGAGGAGGGAGAGCCACGGGGGGCTATGCTCTATGGTGGGGCATGTTACTATTGGTGCTACTGATGGAAAGTATAATGCTGCTAGATTAGACTCTGGATCATGTTCTCGGCTTCTCGTGCCAGTGAAAGCAACAGATACACGTGTTCCAGGAAGTGTAGTTAATATACAGAGAGGGACCTTAATAGGCAAGACAAAACAACGAGGAGTAGATACTACAGGGGCAAAGGCAGTCATTGATCCAGCGTCATGTGGACAAGAGTGCTTTCATCATTTTTGTATTCTACACAGTTGAATCTTGTTAGCAATATCAAAATATTCTATATATCTCAATAGTGAGATCTTGATGAGTGAGATATGTGAGGCACTAAAGCATTCAATGCTCAAATATGTGGAAAGTTGGCAACATCCTATACAAAAACAGGTAGGGATGCAAAATGAATGTGGTTTTTTTGGAGGGAAATAAGAGGCGATACATTTTTCAAATGTTAAGGAACTTGATG
The DNA here is from genome assembly GCA_018584345.1 of Thuja plicata. Classification (NCBI taxonomy): domain Eukaryota; kingdom Viridiplantae; phylum Streptophyta; class Pinopsida; order Cupressales; family Cupressaceae; genus Thuja; species Thuja plicata. Next base: position 8,190 of record JAGRRI010001531.1, read on the forward strand.
GGGATTGTTAGATGCAAGGTTGCTTAATCTATGAAGTTTTTTTTTTTAGAAACAAATGATTGATAAGGTGTGAAAGTGTTAATGTCTGGCCTACATCTTATTATATAGCCCTCTTTCTATGTTCTCATCTCTCTATCAATCTTCCTCTCTAGTCAAACATAGGAAGAAGTCAGTTTTGCTACTTATGTTAAGTTTAGAATTTCCCTAATCCCCCTCTATATTATGTTTTCCTTACACTTACTTGACATAATTGAGCTTGACCCTATTGGATTGAGTATTGATTAATTGAATTAGTCTATCAACTTTACATTATAGTTGTTTGTATAAGGTGGAGTCTTTGTTTTTCAAGTTTTGAGTTGACATGGCACTACACTCACTAAACACGCAAGTAATTAACTTGGAAAACCACTTGGATTAAGATTTTTGTTGTAATCTCTCTCTCTCTCTCTCTCTCTCTCTCTCTCTCTCTATCTACCCTCTTCCCTCCACATTTTTCTATTTTCCTCTTCTTTGTCTCTCTCTTTCTATTCTCCCTCCCTAGCTCCCTCTCTATCCCTTTATCTATCTCAATATCTTTACAACTTTATGTATTTCTCTTCCCTTATATATCTATGTATATCTCTCTCTCCTTCTCCTTCTTCATCTCTATCTTTATCTCTATCTCCATCTCCATCTTTATCTTTATCTTTATCCCCTTATGTGTGATTAAGAGGTTTTGTTTCAACAATGTTTGGATCCTTGTAAGTAGATGGAATTCTTGTGATTTAATGATATCTCATACTTGCTTTACCTCTAAATACTTTATTGGGTATTTGACATGATTTACTCTATTTTTAGAAAAATAAGAGACAAATATGAAACTATAAATTTGACTATGTATAGTAATATTTTACTCCTAAGATAAATATGAGTCTTAAATTCTCTATAATAAATTTTAGAGCTTATATTTAATCACTTATTCTTTGATTATAAATTTTAGCTATATTATTGTTATTTTTATTTTTGCATTTAATTATTACAAGAAATTAAAATATGGGTACTCTCAACTTATCTATTTAATAATCTTATTATTTATTCTTTGATTATAAATTTTAGCAATATAAATGTTTTATACTTTTGCATTTAATTATCACGAGAAATTAAAATATGGGTACTCTGAACTTATCTATTTAATAATCTGAAGGAATATATGTTTATGTATATTCATATTAGTAAATTAGTAATTTATCTATTTAATAATCTGCATAAATATATGTTTATGTATATTCATATTAGGGAAAGGCACCAGTAGTGGCTATAGCTAACTTCGTGCGTTCAATTGAGGTACCAAACGATATCAAATTTCAACATTTTTTTTTAGTTGTTATGTATGCTACTTAACTGCTTAAAGCTAAGGTTCCAGCTTTTGTCCAATAACGATGCACTCTATAGAAAATGTTATGCGGGAAAGGGTCAAAAAGTGGTCCAAAAAAAGTGTTTACCGATACTTGACCCCCATTGCACCAATAATTATTCACTCAAATCACCAGTATGGGTTCACAAATCTCCCATAAATCTCCAGTAGTGGTTCACAAATATCCAGTAGTAGTTTGATAAATCACTAGTAGTGGTGCACAAATGAGCCAATCATGGGTCGAAAAAGCTAAAAAATGACCAACTATAGGTATATAAATGATCCACTACTGGTAAATAAATGATTAAAACCGAGTGAACGACTATTGGAACTTGATTCACTATCGGTTCCTTTCTCCTAGTAAATTAGTTTATCTTTAAGAAAATTAGTTTTAGTAAAAAATAATTTAATAGTATAAATGCTGCCAAGTGGAAAGTGTTTTGATAGAGCAACTTTCCCCTCGCTGTGGATATGAAACTATTGTGGTAGAGAGTTCGAGGACTAGTTTTAAGGGAGATTTTTCTATTTTCCCTTGCTTTTCCTATTGAAGTGGAGTTTTTCCTAATAAGTTTTTTTTGGGGGTAATGTTGGTTTTTTCCTTCCTCAAATGTTGGTTGGGGTAAACTGTTTACCTAGATTAAAAGTTTTGGTTCCCATAAGAGGCCTTTTACGCTCTTACCCTTGTTTTCTCTTGCTTCTCCTATTGAGGTTAAGACTATTCTTGCAGGTGTTTTGTATCTACTATTTTGTATCAATTTTATATGGAGGTGGTTTAGGAGGAAATTTACCTTGCCTTGACATGCAAATGTGAAAAATATCAAGACAAATTATAAAGATAGGATTTTGATTCTTACAATAGCTAAGTGTTTGTCGTTTATGAGGCAAAAAGCCTTGATATTTTTAAAAGTATAAAATTTATTATTTTTATTTATAGAGTTTAGGTGGATTGTATATTTTATATTAGAATACAATTTATATAATTAAAATAATCTTAGATTTTATTTATATTATTTTTTCTCAAAATAATTAACATTAAAAATGATAGTAAATAAATAAAAAATATATAATTATTTGATTAATGTATCTATAATTAATTTATAGAAATTTTAAAATAATAATATAGATCTAATTTTATGTTTTGTTATTTAAATTGTTTGCCAGCAAGGTCATGTTATGTTTGAAATATGGAATGAGGGAGAGATCTAGAGGGAGATTTATCAATAGAAAGAGGTAGATACACAGGGGAAAGAGTGAGAGAGAAACAAGTAAGGAGATAACGATAGAGAGGAAGCTAGAGATAGAGATGGATATGGATACGGATATGGAGGAGAGGGATATCTAGAGAAGAAAAGGGATAGATAAAGAGAGAGGAGAAGGGGTAGAGATATATGCTAGAGATAAATATATGGAGAAGACATAAGAGAGAGAGAGAGAGAGAGAGAGAGAGAGAGAGAGAGAGAGAGAGAGAGAGAGAGAGAGAGAGGAAAAAA
>JAGRRI010001741.1:0-11203 GCA_018584345.1 Thuja plicata
TAGATCATGGTTTAGTGTCATGTATTTTTGGTATTGTTGGTTCTATTGGTTGTGAGGTTCCTAACCATACACCCCTTCTATCCACTATGTCCCTTGTTTTCCAAGTACACTATGCCTAGCAAGTCCTAGACTATACCATACACGAGGCTTCTTTTTCTTGACTATACCATACAAGAGGCTTCTTTTTCTTCTCTAAAGCATGGTATTATTGCTTCAAGAGGCCTTGTTATTTGTAGAATAGGAAAATCTATGATTCTATCAGCTCATTCTCCCCTATTGCACTTTTGGGTGAGGAATTTCAAATAAATGAGTTATTTTTCCAAAAAAGTTGATATATAAGTTTGATGCATTTTGGCCCCAACTTAGAGATTTAAACATATGCATCTTATCCAAAGGGTTTGTTTGTGGTTTCTTTCAATTTGAAATCACCAAGATGCCATTCTTAATACTTAGTAATGGTTTGGGGATTACATGCCCTCCTTCTCAAGCCTTGGGTAGCCTCTTCTAATCCTCACACCGAGTCTTTCAAATATCTACTGATTTGAATTTGCTTCTCAAATATCCCACTTTTTTTTTTTAAATTACACCTAAGGCGTTTCTTATTTGATGGTTGAAAATGATCCTCAGACCCTACACGACGATTGAAATCTTCTGGGACCTGCATTTTTTTTTTGTCCTCTGTTGTCCACTATTCACATCACTTCACCTATCGACATTAATCAACTTTGATCCAAAGGTGTGCAAGACAATTGAAATCCTGCACGCCACTAGGTTTTGGGAGATGATTTCTTGGGGTTTCTAAATACTATGTAAGAGTCCTGGGTTTGTTTTCCATTTTCTCTGTCCATGTTACTGTATGCTATTGAGACTCATCGGTGTAGAGTGGTAGGAAGCTTTGGCATTTCAAGGTCGTTGCAGGCCTCACAAGAAGCCAATGATTGAAGTTATGTTTAAAGGCGAGAAGAAGCAATTTTCTGTAGAGGAGATTTTTTCCATGGTGCTTATTAAGATGAAGGTGATTTTCTGATGCATATTTGGGGAAAACTATCAAAGACGTCGTTATTACAATTCTAGCGTAATTTAATGACTCGTAGCGGTAGGCGACGAAGGATGCTGACTTCATTTTGATGTTGAATGTGATGAGAATTATTAATGAGCCGATGATAGTAGTTATTAAGTGAGGAGGGGATTTATGAGGTTAAAGCCATGGTTGGTTATATGCCTCTAGGAGGCAAGGATTATGATAACAGAATGGTGAATCATTTTGTTCTGGAGTTTAAGAGGAAGTGTTAAAAAGATATTGGAGGAGATGCTAAGGCTTTGTGATTGCTAAGGTTGGAAACCCCATGTTTAGAGCCACATTCACACAAATCCTAAATAGATTAGCCTTGACTTCTAGTAGGTGACTTTATCCATAGCTAATAGATGATCAAAAGAGTTAGCAATACCTTTGTGTTGTGTAAATTGTGTACCTCTCTAGAAAACCACAACTTCAATATGATATTAGATCAATAATTTAGTACATCAAAATAACATCAAAATCACAAGTAAACTCATCAAAAGAATCCTATTACTTTCTGATCATGAGGATTCTTTAATCTAATTCATTTCTCTCAGAAGATTTTATTGTAAAATGCATCTAAATTTTTCAAATTTGATTAAATGACATGATAAGATGATTGAATTATGATAAATGGATGCAATATGATACTAAATAATGCAATTGAAGTTCCAGTATAAGAAATATATTGGAGGAGATGCTAAGGATTTCTGACGACTAGATAAAAGTACAAATCTGTGTCACACTTTTATAAAGAACAAGGTTATTAACACCAAAACTGTTCAACTTTAATGACATAAAAGTGACATTTCTATTTGGAATTTGAAGATGATATAAACCAATGAAATGTGTAAAAATGGATGAATTTTATGCCTATTATTTTTAATAAATTTTTTGAACAAGAATTGATATATTTTTTAATTTTTAAAGCCAATTTTTCAGTTACTGAAAAATGTTGAAAATCAGGGGGTCTAGTTCTCACCAAGAAACTATATGTACAAATAACTTTTTTTTCCTCTAATTTCAAAATATGTTATAGGTGACATATATAGCTAGTGTATGAAAAAAGAAAAATTGGTTTTTGGTCTATATTTTCCTTGTTATAACAATTCAAAGTCAAACTTATATGAAATCGATAGTTTTCATCTCCCACCATATTTTCCCTATCAAGTCTATCCCAATCAAAATAAAAATTATACATTCTTGAAGAGGATTCTCTCCTCTAGTGAACCATATGTCTTTTAAATCTTTTTGATATGATTTATTAGTGTTTTCTTTTTCCAAATCAACATCTTCTCAAATGTTAAAATACCTACATATAGTATTTTATAATTGTAATGTATTCTATCTAATCAAAACACTATAAAAATTATATGAGCATATTCTTGACTCTGCAATCTACAAAAGGATATTTTAATATATTTTTTAAAATGTTAATAAAAGGAGTGGGAGTTGTTGAAATATCGCTTTTCTCAAATAATTTTATTTATTTGGTTATTGGACTCAAATTTGTCTAAAATATGCATTCTATAAACACTTCCAATTAGAAAATTTGAGACACATATCTAACCTAGCTAGAATAAATATATCTAGACCATATGTTTGAACAAAATTAATTTTTAGTTAAAATTACTTAAATCTAGTTGTGCTGATAAGTTAGCCTATTGCTTTCTAATTGTGAGAATTCTTTAATCTAATTCATTGCCCTCATAATGCATATTAGATCCTTATGAATGAAAACTAATGAAATGAAAGATTTAACTATAAAATGGATATAGGTCTAATTGGAATTTAATTCTCCTATGAAGGCCTCTCTAGAAGATTGTGCCCTAGATTCATATATAGGGAAGCTTTCTCCTCTCATTTTCTCTAACCACCTAAAACACAAGAAGCAATTTCATCCATACAAACTTTATGCATGATCTATTGAAGCAAGAATATACTCTCAAGAATTCAATAATTCAAAGACATTCAAGCATTCAATTCATCAAGGAGATCCATTGGTATCCATTGAAGTATTCAAGCTCTATGGAGCCCTCTTGTTGAATTTTTCTTCATCCACATTCCTCCAAGCCTCTTCCTATTCCAAGATCCATTCAAGATTGGTGTTGAAGATTTACAAGTAATTGATTTGAGACATCCTACATCTGACATTCTACATTCTACATCCATTTTGTGCATACATACTTGTGGATCCATGAATTTGAATCCGCCACAAGGGTTTCTATACAAGCAAGGTGAATTTGTTCATTTACTTTGTTTACTTATGCAATTTCAGTTATACTTTGCGGTTAGTTCCAAAACTGGGGTTTGACCAAGGAAAACCCCTCCCCCCCCAAAAAAACCATTTTTCTTGTAGGGACAAGTTTGAAATAGAAAATTGGAGTGCAGATACGGATACCCTTTTCGACAAACTATCAGGATCTGAAAATAGAAATTTTCTGTCAGAGATTTTGGGTAAGAATCGACATTCTGTTCTGGGTCAATTTTGGGTCAAAGGTGACATTCATTTCTGGGTTAGAATTGACATTTTGTTCAGGGTCAGAGTCAAAGATTCTGGATCAAAGGTGACATTCACTTTTGGGTCAAAATCAGAACTGTGCCAGATCAGAAAAATATTTCTAGTTTTTCTTCATCTCTGCATTTCTATTCCAGATCCGGTTGCAGATTTTCTAGAAACTCACTGTAGACACCCAAAAACAACATTCTTCATATTTGTAACATTTTTAGGTTAGTACTTTTCTTCAATTCATTTCAATTAAAGTTTTTAATCTTCCTAAATCTATCACACATTCTCTTCTATAAAATAGAATCTAAGGTCTTCCTCTTTATTCTCATTTCCAATCGATTGCTTCATTTATGCATTGATCCTTCCTTTGGGGTTAATAAATTTGGATCCTTCCTTTTTGTATTTGAGGTTAGAAGGAACAACTTATCTTTCTTACACATAACAATCATCACATTCAATATAGATATATATAACAACACACTCACATACACACATCATTATTTATCCTTTACATTTTGGTGAACCCGCGATAGACAACTCTTTCTTTTTTAGTGTTAGATTTACATTTTTATGTTAGATCTTGCACGCATATTAGATTATCTTTCTTTTATGTTCTTGCATTTACATTTCAAAAATTAAAAATCAAAATCTCGTGTTTCCTAAATTAGTTCATTTGTATTGCATTGGTGTATGAGCTTTACTACTTCTAGTCCTACTTATAGTACCCCGGTTAGAAGAAGCCATAGACTTATGGGTTCCTTTGATCCTGAGTCTTCCTCTCCTTTCCTTAGGATCCTGGATGACAATTTGACCACTCACGATTCCAATCCTTCTATGGAGCATAACTCTTCTCAGTCATCTCATGATGATGATGATGCTTTAAGAGTTCCTCCTGAACAAGTCCAAAAACTTTCAACAGAACTTGATAAAATGAGAAATTTTCTTATTCAAGAAAACCATAATCAAGATTCCATCAAATCTATAGAGGCCCTTAAGAAATTCCTTCATGATAGTGATCAAGGTGTTAATCTCTTGCGTGGTATTACTCATCTTGTGCATTTGAATGTTAAACCTTTAGCTCAAGGGGCTCAAGATCTAGGCTTCACTCCTCCTATCACTAGTGGGGAACCTTCTTTCGTTCCTTTACAGGTTAGTATTCCTACTTACACTCCTCCTTTAATGACTACATCTCTTCCAATTTCATCTATTCCTGTGAGTGTTCCATCTACTTCACAACCTTCTTACCATAGTGTTCCTTTTACCTATTGCAATCCTCTTCCAACTGTGGTTCCAAGTGTTCCACCAGTTGTGTCTTCCCTTATGACCACTTCCTACACTTTTCCTAGTGTTCCTAATGTTTCTATGCCACCTATTTCTTCTAATGATTCCATAATCATTAGTTTGGCTCAAATTGTGTCATCTATACAACAACAAATTGCATCCTTAACCCAATCCAAGTTTAGCATTCCTACATGTGACATGGGTAGTCCTTTATACTCAGAAATGATTCATGCTACTGTCCCTCAACAAGCAGATATGCCTCATCTTGAGAATTACAATGGTAAAGGAGACCCTGTTACTCATGTTAAAAAACTTCAAATCCTTTGTAGTGATTATGCTTATGACCATAAGATTTTAGCTAAGTTGTTTGCTAGAACTTTCTGTGATAAGGCCTTGCAATGGTATTTTTCTTTACCTCCTTATTCTATTGATTCTTTTCCTAAACTTGCTAATACCTTTATCGAACAATTTCAAAATAACATTGGTCCGCAAGTTTCCTTAACCAATTTAATGCATTGTAAAAAAAACACTAAGGAAAAATTGACTAATTTTATTGGTAGATTTAAGCATTTGTATGCTCAGATTTCTTATCCTGTTCCTGATATTTATATTCAACATATTTTTATTTCAAATTTACAAAAGGATATTAGAGATAAGATTCTGCTTACTGAATTTACCTCTTTTCAACAATATTTGTGCAGTACTTCATCATTATCAATTACAAGTGAGTCAATTTGAGAGAAATACTCCAATGGCTCATGTTCCAATTGATAAGAGTGACGCTTCTCCTAATTCTAATAAGTTTTAGAAACCTAAAAACTATGTCAAGATCAATAAAAAAATGAATGCAGTCATTGATCAAGTTGTTGCATCCAACAATGCCACTTCTGCATCCACTACTTTCTGTATGAATCATATGTTTACTCCTCTCTCTGGATCTTTACATTCTATTATGAGTAGGTTGTTAAGTGCTAATATGATTACCTTGCCTCCTATTCGACCTCTTCTCCCTACCACGATGGCATCAAAATCCTTTGTTCCTATAGCTTTTTGTCAATACCATCGACAGAATGGCCATGATACTAAAAAATGTTATTCTCTAAAGCATAAGGTTCAAGACTTAAAATTGATTCTAACGGTTTAAATGTTGGTAATTTTGATGGTAATGGGAATAAATCTATCTCACCTCCTAATCAAAACCTTCAAATCTATACAAATCCTTTACCTACACATGATACTAATACCATCACTCAACCATATTCTGTGGATATTGTTTATGATTCAAAGATGGATGATCTTAATCACATTGTTAATCATGTGGAGTGCACTGTTTCATCTCAACCTACTATTCAAGATCCTTCACCTCCACTTCATCTGCAAGTTCCACCTAAACCTCAGAAACAAACTAAGGATAAACGACCTAGGGAATTCTCAATTACTTTTGATTATTCTGAGACTATTAAGCCTCCCGATGGTCCCCTTTATATTTATTCTAGGATTTCTAAGATACCTAGGCATGGTTTTCATGTTGATCCCACATCTTTAACAAATTTCGTTACTGAGGAAAACCTTTTTATGAAAAACCTACAACGTAATTGTTATGATACATCTGATGCATGGATCCAAACTTGTAATGGTTTTCTCTATCCTTCACTTGGTTCTATTAACTTGACTGTTGAACTTTGTGGTAAATTTGCAAATACTACCTTTATTGTCGTTCCCACTTCAGATCAATTTCAAGTCAAATTTGGTTTGCCTTGGTTAACTGCCATGCATGCTTTTGCTTCTCCTATTCATATGTGTATTAAGCTCATTCATAATGGAGACTTGTAAAAATGATTTTAATCATAGTTTGTATCAACCTTCTAGGTCTAGATTTGTGTTACTCTTGATTTCTTTTGGCCTTCATTACCTAATTCATTTCCTCCACGCCCTGATAACCTTTTTTGTTCATATCAAGTCTATAAACATCACAATATTGTTGAGTTAAGCATGCCTTAGATAGATCTTAATCATGGTCTTTTTCCCACTCCTTCTATACCTCCTTTATCCATTACTACTAGCTCTATTACTCAACCTCCTAGTGTTTCTTTTCATCTTACTGAGAGTCCTACCAATCCTCCTATAGAACTTGTGAAGGAACCAGTTGTCATTCCTCCTAGTTCTCAACATGTGTCAAACAAAGTGAAATGTAACAAATTTTATAATGAGCATCATAAGAAGCATAGGGCTAGTGTTAGGGCCCGTGCCTCTATTCTTCAGAATTCTTTACCTTCTTTCAACCAACCTATACCTGATGTGTTGGAGGAAGTTAATATTCATAACGATGTTAAGATGAATGATTATGATGATTCTATTAGCATCTTAGATCCTATTTTTATTAATCTTGATGAGGAGGATACTCTTGATGATTCTATTGATCCTAGTGATGAATATGAGACCATTGATCTTGATACTAATTTACGTCATATGCTTTCAACTCAATTGATAATTACACCTAGTATCGAACATCATGATTCTCAAGAGGATCCTTGTTTGGAACTGGCTATCATTCCTACTGTGTTGGATATATTCCCTCTTGCGAGTTTCCCACCTTCCCTAAATGATATAAACCAAGATAGGGAGAGTAGGCGATGCGCTTGATTGGCTTGTCCTTCATGATAAGCCCTTTTTGTGTTTTCTTGTTGTATTGTGCTTCTCTCGTAATGTGTTTGCTAAATGTTTGTTAGATTCTTTTATATGACCCTTGTTACTTTGTTGGTGCAAGGTGATAAAGGAATCAAGCCTATTGTACAATTCCTCTATATATATCTTTACTCTTCTATATATTGTTTTGATGTTATGTTGTACTTATGCTATTGTCAATAAATTTTTTCCTCATGTAGTCTGCTTAGATCTGCGACAAGGTAGCACTGATTCTTTTTGGTCTCCATGTTGTGGTCTGAAAAGACTCTTCTTCATAACTCTTGCGTCCTGTTTCCTCCTGTGTGATTGTAGTTCTAATTTCTTTGGGGAATCGTGTCAATTAATTTGCAATAATATCATCTCTATATATACATATTATCTTATGATCATACTGACCCCACAATAGGTAGATACCTTCTGTGTTCTCTGTATGTTTATGTGGTATTTTCCTTGATTTGTCTTCGTTTGGGGGCATCTCGTAGTGGAAATGTAATCAATAGAGTTTTTTATGTTTTCATTAAATCCATTGCTCCTATTAAAGTGTTAGCAATGACTTTAACACGGGGGCATACACTCTACTCACTTTTTGCACACACACACTTTCAAAATATTTTCAAACTTAAAACTTTCTCCCTTTATGGATTAGAGACTAATCCTTAAAGCATGGATTTTTACCTTATAGGATCTCTTGATCCCTCCAGTTTAAATTTATAATGTTTTGATCCCTTAAGGTTGGAAGGTGTCCTTATGACTGGATCTCCCTAATGGGTTGACTATTGAGTAGCCACATTCACTAGGTGGTTCAACTCCATCTTTCCAGTTGCACTGTTTCCTTTTGTAGTTCACAATGGGACATAAGTTCTCATTGGGTGAGGTAATCACACCCTCTCTCTTTCTCTTTAACTGGTGATGTCTCTCTTATCATGATCTTAGGGTTGATAAAGACTTAAGTCCCTAGGGGCTTGAGGATTCCTTTATCCCTTTTGATTTCAATAAGATTAACTTTTCTTCATGATCTCCTTTACCAAGAGTTTGCAACGAGTCCATACTCTTGCTAAAGTGGGGGCTAAATTTATAGTCAGAAAATGGAAGTAGTTCCATTGTAGATTGGTTTAGCCTTTCGAGTAAGTGCTTTGGGGTCATATCAAGTGCCTTGAATGGGTATCTGACTTGGATATGGCTTGCTCCCTTGTTCTTCCCCATTTCCCACTTTTCTCTGGCCTGTTTCTGGCACCCTAAACTATAAATTGAGACTTTTGACCTTAGGTTCAAAATCAACCTTTCTAGGTCAAGGTTGACCTTGAACTTGACCTAGGCCAAGGTCAACCTCGAGCCTAACCTAGGTTAGAATCAAACTCAATTCTGACCCAAGGTCCAAATTTCATGATTATGAGGTTTCCAGATGTTGGGCTTCAGAAATGTTTAATTCCCGCTTTTGGGTCGACTGTTTCGGTCTTCACAGGAATGACCCTTGAAATTATATTTAATATAGGTCCACTTCTAGGGATATAGGTCTAATTGGAATTTAATTCTCCTATGTAGGCCTCTCTAGAAGATTGTGCCCTAGATTCATATATAGGGAAGCTTTCTCCTCTCATTTTCTCTAACCACCTAAAACACAAGAAGTAATTTTATCCATACAAACTTTATGTATGATCTATTGAAGCAAGAATATACTCTCAATAATTCAAGAATTCAAAGACATTCAAGCATTCAATTCATAAAGGAGATCCATTGGTAGCCATTAAAGGATTCAAGGTATATGGAGCCCTCTTGTTGAAGATTTCTCCATCCACATTCCTCCAAGCCTCTTCCTATTCCAAGATCCATTCAAGATTGGTGTTGAAGATCTACAAGAAATTTATTTGAAACATTCTACATTCTACATCCATTTGGTGCATACATACTTGTGGATCCATGGATTCGAATCCACCACAAGGGTTTCTATACAAGCAAGGTGAATTTGTTCATTTACTTTGTTGACTTATGCAATTTCAATTATACTTTGAGGTTAATTCCAAAACAAGATTTTGACCAAGGAAAACCACTCCCCCCAAATAACAAGCTATTTTTCTTGTAGGGGCAGGTTCAGAACAACGAATTGGAGTGCACATTCTATACCCTTTTTGACAAACTATTAGGATCCGAAAATAGATTTTCTGTTAGAGATTTTGGGTTAGAATCGACATTCTGTTCTGGGTCAGAACGATAAATTGTGAGTCAAAGGTGATATTCATTTTTGGGTCAGAGTCAACATTATGTTCAGTGTCAGAATCAGAGATTTTGGGTCAGAATCAGAAATTCTGGGTCAAAGGTGACATTCACTTTTGGGTCAAAATTTGAACTGAGCCAGATCAGAAAAATATTTATGGGTTTTCTTTGCCTCTATGTTTCTATTCCAGATCCGATTGTAGATTTTCCAGAAACATAGTGTAGACACCTAAAAATAGCATTCTCCAAACCTGTAACATTTTGAGGTTAGTACTTGTCTTCAATTCATTTCAATTAAAGTTTTTAATCTTCCTAAATCTATCATACATTCTCTTCTATAAAATGAAATCTAAGGTTTTCCTCTTTATTCTCATTTCAAATCAATTGATTCATTTATGCATTGATCCTTCCTTTGGGGTTAATCAATTTGGATCCTTCCATTGTGTATTTGAGGTTAGAAGGAACATCTTATATTTCTTACACATAAAAATCATCACATTCAATATACATATATATAACAACATACTCACTCACACACACACATCATTATTTATCCTTTACAGATACTAAATGATGCAATTGAAGTTGTAGTATAAGAACGATATTAGACATCCTATGGATTTGTGATGACTAAGGTTGGATACCCCATGTTTAGAGCCAGATTCACACAAATTCTAGAAATATTAGCCTTGACTTCAAGTAGGTGACTTTATCCATAGCCAATAGATGATCAAAAGAGTTAGCAATACCTTTTTGTTGTGTAAATTGTGTGCTTGTCTAGAAAACCACAACTTCAATGGGACATTAGATCAATGAGTTAGTACATCAAAATAGCATAAAAATCACAAGTAAACTCATCAAAATCATATTATTTCTTTCTAATCATGAGGATTCTTTAATCTAATTCATTGCTCTCAAAATGCATATTAGATCCTTATGAATGACAACTCATGAAATGAAATATTTAACTGTAAAATACATCTAAATTGTGAAAATTTGATTAAATGACAAGATAAGATGATTGAATTATGATAAATGAATGAAATATGATGCTAAATGATGTAATTCAAGATGAGATTGATCTAAAATTGATGCAATTATGGACCTACATGATCAAATTGAATGCTAAAATGAGAAAAAATGATGCAAAACAACTAAAATGATGATCTCTCAAAGCAAACTCAAATCTCACACTAGCCTAATCTCCTAAATGAAAATGACATGATTTGATGTGAATTTATAGATACTCAAGGCTTCAAAGGGGGTATGTTTTCACATCAATGGTCAAGATTCATTCATTTAAAATGAATGGTGGAGATAAACAAGACATGTTGTATGCACCCTAAAATGGTCGCCTAGACTATGGGCCCCCATTCTTCAATTTATCAAATGACAAAATCAATTTATCAAATTCCTGAATCAATGCTTTGCAACATTTTCAATTCAAATCAATTTCC
>JAGRRI010001906.1:0-11378 GCA_018584345.1 Thuja plicata
CCGAATAGTCTGAAATAACTGACAGTCTCATCCCTCAAAAATAGGGATACTCCTAAAAAATAGGAATGTCTCCGAATCTCCTGAAACTGAAACCATAGAATGATCTCGTAGAGGCCAAGGACTGTAATCCATCTCCACCTCCTAAAAAATAGGAAACTCCTCCTATAATCAAGGAACTGCTCTCAATTGCTCTCCTACTGTCTGAAACTCCATAACCGACTGCTGTATACCCTGACTGAGTCTCTAAACACCACTGCCAGCCTACGAGACTCCCTGATAGGCTAACTCTCATGACTCTGCTAGTCAAACTAGAGAGGGGACATGACAGAAATAATCAATCACAGTGGAAATTATATACCACAGCAAGCATACAATATTGATAACTTCTGCAATATTTATACTTACTAATCTCTGCAATATATATCAAATTTTCAGACTTAGATACAATCTGGAAACTATAAACAAAGACTATTATTGTTCTCTTTAACTGATCCTGATTCTTTAACAAGAAAAGAGTTGACATTTTGATCCTTGTGCATTGCTTTGTCATGCATGCATTTGATCAACTATTTTGCCGGTATCAAATTGAAAAAGTTATTGGACAAGAAAGACTAACCCATTCCAGTTTTCCAGAGTTAGGCATTGCAGAAGCGTATCATTAATAGAGAAAAGAGGAAGAAAAGAACTCGGTAAATTGGAGTGGAGTAATTCAATTTGACTATTTTTGCTTTGGCAATCCACAACCATTATACATTACCTTTTTTAAGGTTTCTGCACGATTAAAAGAACAAAAACAGTTATCCATAAGTTTGTAAAAAATATGTTCAATTGGTGTATTACTCTCAACGTCCTCTTCTCAACTTGAACTCTCAGAATTTGTGTTCTTATATCAGAAAAGCTTCTGAACCAACACGAAGAAAAAAAAAAGCACATTCCACAGAATTTTGTTGTAATAAAAACTAAACTACATGATATAAAAGAGTTATATCATATAATTTAAACGAAGATCCCTGGGTAAGTTAGCAGCCACTGACTTGTCAAGAGTAAATATAAACTAATTATACAATCAAAACGATAAAACAAAACAACATGGTCCTAGTTTCAACTTTAAGTTCAAGAATAAACCTGTAGATCCTCAAGTAACTTCCCACCTTCTGCCTTGACCTCTATGACCACCTACAATTAACAAATTTATAGTTTCTTAGCAAAATCCATTACCATCTCGACCTAAACAGTAAACAAAGATACCAACATTTCCAATATGCAATATCAAAACTACAGGTCAAAGTAACATTCAAAATCTTTGTGGGTGCTGTGAAAGTATTGTGTCATTAAAGTAGTTGGCCACATGCTTTCTTGATTGCCTCTTGCTAGTTGGGTTATATTTTCAGAGATTGGATATAAATCATATGGAATTATCTCAAAATGCCACATTCAAGGTCTGCTAAAAGATCCCGAAAAGGGTTTGAAGGCAACTAGCTGATGGTTTCTTCTATTTTTTCTTGACTTTGACCAGCGTTATGAAGGAAGTCTGATTTTTTTGAGTTTTTTTTCAATTTTCTGAATTTTTTGTGTTTTCTGATATTTTGATTTTTGTCTTTTTTGATAATATGAAATGCAATGAATTAAAGAGACCAGAACTGAAATGCCACATTCAAGGTCTGCTAAAAGGTCCTGAAAAGGGTTTCAAGGCAACTAGCTGATGGTTTCTTCTAATTTTTCTTGACTTTTACCAGCGTTATGAAGGAAGCCTGATTTTTTTGAGATTTTTTCAATTTTCTGATTTTTTTGTGTTTTCTGATATTTTGATTTTTTTCTCTTTTTTGATAATAATATGAAATGCAATGAATTAAAGAGACCAAAACTGAAATGAATTAATTATAAACCAAATCAGCACCAAATTGAAGTATTGTGTCATTAAAGTAATTGGCAACATGCTTTCTTGATTGCCTCTTGCTAGCTGGGTTATATTTTCAGAGATTGGATATAAATCATATGGAATTATCTTAAAATGCCACATTCAAGGTCTGCTAAATGATCCTGAAAAGGGTTTCAAGGAAACTAGCTGATGGTTTTTTCTATTTTTTCTTGACTTTGACCAGCGTTATGAAGGAAGTCTGATTTTTTTTTCAATTTTCTGATTTGTTTGTGTTTTCTGATATTTTGATTTTTGTCTTTTTTGATAATATGAAATGCAATGAATTAAAGAAACCAGAACTGAAATTCCACATTCAAGGTCTGCTAAAAGATCCCGAAAAGGGTTTCAAGGCAACTAGCTGATGGTTTCTTCTAATTTTTCTTGAATTTGACCAGCGTTATGAAGGAAGCCTGATTTTTTTGAGATTTTTTCAATTTTCTGATTTTTTTGTGTTTTCTGATATTTTGATTTTTTTGTCTTTTTTGATAATATGAAATGCAATGAATTAAAGAGACCAAAACTGAAATGAATTAACTATAAACCAAATCAGCACCAAATTGAAATAAATCTGGTCTTTCTATTTTTTCAACCAAATGGACAATATGAGAAACCATACCAGGTATGAATTGCACAAAGATGAACGTTGATAATTTTCTACAACCCAAACTATGTCTGCTGATTGATCCTGAAGAATCTGAAACACAATATTTCTTATCTGTCACAGATTGTACTGCAAATTGCTGACGTCAGCTACTATCCAAGGCTGTATGACCAGCAAGAAGATGTAGGGTTTGTCTGGATGGCACGGCTAGCTAGAAAATATAGGCAACACTTCAATTATAACCTCTCAGCCACCGATCTGAAACTAATCATCAATTTTAGCTCAAACCCCCAATCTGAAGAAATGAAAATCATCCTCAAACTATGAGGTCAGTTCCTCCTAGTGAGGTACAGCCAAGCTATAAAAAAAATAAACAAACGGCTGCTATTTCCTCTCAGATCTGCAATTTCACAAGCCTGAAATATAATTTTGCCTCTTCTCCCAACAACTGCAATAACTTCACAAAGAATCAATGCCAAAATGCTCTTTCCAGCTGATAAAACAATGTGAATCCAAACTACAGGCAAGCTAACTCTTAAAGAGTTTTTGATCTTGAAGAATGAAATTGCTGCAAACCCTATTTTGAGAGCTCCAACCTCAATTCTGGAATGAAAATAATAAACCTGGAAAGCCAAAATGAATCCCCCAACTTCTCTTTATTCTTCCTCCATCTAGTTTGAATTCTCCTAGGGTTTTCTTTATTGAAAATATTTCCCTCCTCCAATAAATGGAACCTCAAGGCATTATTTACCATTAATAACATTGGCCCCTTTTACTAAAATAACTTATTATCATTACTCCTAGGGAAATGGGCCCATGGACTTATTATAACTTATTATACTATAAAGTGATAGCAATACTCACTCTATTATTAATTTATTTAATCCCAACTTAGGAAATATTTGAATATTTCCCAATTTATTCATAAAACGCTAATCTGAACTGAAAATTGGAATCTGACTGAAGCCCCCTAATCACTGATGATCCCTGAGTCCTGCAGGCGAACTAACAATTCCTCCTAAAAAATAGGGATCCTCCCTAAAAAATAATAGACTGTCACCAATCAACCGAAACTACTCAAAGGGATCCTACTCTGCTCCATGATCCCCCAGGTGGTCAACCAATCAACTAATAGGCCTCCCTAAAACATAGGACACCTCCCTAAAATTTAGGAGATGGTCTCAAATCATCCGGAATGGTCTGTAGACACCCCGGAACCAACTCTCAATCATTCCCAAAATAGGGATCCCCCCTAAAACGTAGGAACTGCCATCGAAGTGTCTAAAACAGCTCACAGAGCCCTTGCAAAGCTCCATAAACCTCTGAACGGGTCTCTTGCCCATACTATTGACCAACGGGAACTCACATAATAGGTCAACCTCTGCTCATCTGTTTGTCACCTAGGAAGGGGACATTATAGTCCTCCCTTCCCAAAGATTGCTTGTCCACAAGCAATGCATCACTGTACCACCACAATCCCATACCAACCATAGATAAAAACATTGATTGTTCCTACTACTCTACTTTGATATCAATACCCTATAACCTCAATAACTGAAACAACTCACCAGGGTTCTTAAGTGCCAATGCAACATTGTAGCAACTTCCCGGATCCCACATCAAAGTATAGTCCCTGCTGTATGAAATGTAAGAGAAGTAGATCACGTTATCAACATAAAGTAACCATCTGTGTATGCAAAGCATCCAAATAATGTGAGAATGAACCCCCTCGTGCCAAGAAATCCACACAAGTGGCCACATTGTCTCGTTGTCATAACTCAAACCGGCAACCAACATGATAACAAACTTGCCATTGAACCAGTGCCAATCCAAGGAAATCACCCCATACTTTGTCTCTATCCAAAAGCTCCCATACTGCTGAATCGTTGAAGTAGTCAATGCCAACTCAGGGAATGCTATATGATTCCGACTAGGGCAGCCACTAATCCATATGGAGTCAAAGAATATGAAGTCACAAATCAACAAAGATACCGCTGTCCTTTCAAGGGAAATAGGTGATACAGTCAAACATGAGCTATGGAAATCTTCAACGCCCGTCATAGACAACCCATGAGTGGCTAGCCCACCAAGATTGTTGTCAATAAAATCACCATTATCATCAAGAAAGTGATCAACAACAAAATTTTCTGAATTGGCCATTCTTTGTTTAGCATCATGTAAAGAGTGGTAGTTGTCATGAATATGTTGAAGACGGAGCTTAGCTTGATGGGCCAATAACTTGGCTTGTCTTGCCCTTTCTAACCAATCCTCAATAAGTTTTTGAGACTTCTCTATGTCAGCTGCTCCAAAGTGTTTAAAGTCAGTCCTATAATGAGATGTGTCAGAGAATTTACCACGTCCAATGCTTGCATCTTGTTTGCCAATAACAGCAGAGTCTATAGTCTATACTACACCCTTCCATATGATTAGAAGCAGCAATGTTATGAAAAGTGAAGGATTTATTGCTGCTGTTAGAAATCAAAAAATTATGACTGATTTCTTCACCTTTATCTGTGCCTTCCAAAGCCCCAAAGTCAAGGCAAGCAAACATACTCTTATCTGCCTCACTCTTAGTTTCATTTGTTAGTGCCTTGAGCATGATATGTTACCAATATGAGTAAACTCCAACTCCATCCTGTCAAAATCTTGGACATACCTTTCAAGAGACTTCAACCATTTCACACCAAGTACCACATTCGTACCTCCACCTATACCAACAACAAAATAATCATCCGTGAAAGAATAATTACCCAATACAATAGATAATTGTGGTATCCTTGTGCAGCCCATTTTGGAATCATCCGCTAGCATGACAAGGAATCCATCAAATTTCTCTGCTTCCAGCCCCTATTGACAACAAAACTTTCATTGATGAAACTATGAGTAGCACCACTATCTACCATGCATAACACCCGTTGTTCCTTGACAATTCTTTCCAACATGAAAGGTTGATACCTAAGAACGCCAAAAATAGTAATAATGGTACCACATGCAACATCACGTGCCTCAGCAACCTTATCATTATTACCCTCAGAATCTATATCTGGGATATGCTCATCCTCCACACCTAAATGAACCTCAATGAGATGCGCCTTGAGTTTCCCAAGACATCTATGTCCTGGCTCCCAAGGCTCCTTATATGTGAAGCAAAGTTTCCTCCTTAAATCATTGTGTGTCTCCTAATCCATCCTAGGGGGTGATGGTGCACTCTTTGGCTGAAGAGAGGTCCTATGAGATGGCTTTGTGCTCCTGGAAGGCTTCTTATCCTCCTGAAAAGAAGTAGGTGTTTGTGATGTGTCAAACTCGAGTGTAGTCTATATAGCCTCCTCTAGGGTCTTGTGCTTAAAAGCCCTAACCAAACCCCACAATCTCTCATGCAACCCCTAAATGAAAAGCATCCCTACATGCATGAGAAGCATCTATGGAACCATGACAGGAATACACTGAAACACATTAATGTAAGTCTCAACATGACCAGTCTGGTTCTTCAACGCTAGATCCCTGTAATATATCCCACATCCTTACGATCAAATCTAGCAATAAGTAACTGTGTAAACTCTCACTAGGAATGTATAAGCCCATGGTTTTGGATGACCAAACCATGGTACCACCAATCATATGCAACACCCTCTAAGTGTAGCACAACAAACTGAATGGCCTCCTGCTCAAGAATAGGCTTAAGTGAGAGGCATATATCAAGTTTGGGCACCCAAGCTCATGCACTCATCATCTCACTACCATCAAAAGGGGATAAGATAAGCTTGTTGGTCGCTCTCCCCAAGTCTCCATTCTGCTGCTATCAAGGCCATTTATCTCCCCTAGCCCTCATATTGTCCCTGCACCGTGCACAATATTGTGGTAGTCTAATGTGCCCATTTTAGCTCACCTTGGGTTGCAGTGAGGATTAGCCTACTAGTGACCCTCGTAGGCTAAACCAAATGGATAGAGGGTCTCAATTGGCAGAGCCAGAGGCCAAATCCCACTCTAGAGGTCAGGAATGTTCAAGATCGCTCTTCGTTTGGGTCAGTTTGGCACACTTACTATTTATAGTAAGTGTCTATTTTGGTAAAGGATGG
Source organism: Thuja plicata (assembly GCA_018584345.1). Lineage (NCBI taxonomy): Eukaryota > Viridiplantae > Streptophyta > Pinopsida > Cupressales > Cupressaceae > Thuja > Thuja plicata. The sequence goes on from JAGRRI010001906.1 coordinate 6,596, forward strand.
GTTTCTATCTTTAGCAGAGCACCTAGACATTTTGGTAACAGCATGGAGTTGTGGTGACATTGATAGAGCTTTTATTCTGAGACTTCCTATTTATAGTAAGTCAGTTGTGCCATGTTGCTATTTTGGCAATGCATCTGGCTTTGGTGTTAGCAAAGTTCTTCAGTTGCTTGATTGGAATAAATCTATTGGCTAAAGATTAAGGCGTTAATTATTAATAAAGTATCTGTTCATTAATAAAGTATACTTTATTAATAATTAATGGTAAAAGAGTTATTATAAAGTTATAAGTGTAAGTGGCGCCAAAGTCATTAATCAAGTGCATCATTAAAATTATTTGGCTTGGCGCCTAAGACCAAGGCATTTATTAATGAATTAATAAGTCAACCTTGAATCTATAAAAGCAAATATATTAATTCATTAATGAGTCTTGTTGGAAAAGCTACTTGGTTCGAACCTTTATGAGGAATTATAAAAAAGCATTTGAGAGAAATGGAACCATATTGTGAATTGTTGATTTTGTTTGCATTTGGTGAAGACTCTGAGAAATTTCCAAGGGTTTCAGAATTGGCTTGGGAATTGAGAATTCTACAGGCTTTCGGCACTTTGAGTTGGTGAAATACCCAGTGAAATTGTTCACGAGCATTGGTCTTACTCAAAGGCCAAGATTGAATTAATTGATTGCAAGAATTGGTGTCCTGGAGCTTCATATCATTCCAGAAGTGTTAGCAGAAGTCTAAGGGACTAAATTGATGCAAATCGCTGCTAATTAAGAGACCTGTGTTTGAGATTAAAGGCAGCGGCTGAGTATTTGAGAGGCCATGGCATTCATATGAAGGGTGGCGTTAGGGTTTATAGAGGCACATTTTGTGAAGAGGCTGCCTCAATTTTGTGTTTGCAAGCCTAGGCGTCAAGAAATACAAATAATTCAGAGGGTTGTGTTTCAGATTGGGTTGATCAGCAGTTCATGCGTTTAGCATTCTAGGTTCTTGTGTTTGCATTCAGTAAAGTATAGTTGCAAGAATTTGTTATTGTATACATTGCAATTGGTAATTAGCAATAAAAGTTTGATGGTGCATAGTTAGCATATAAATTTGTATTTCAAGCATTGTTATTTCGATATTGTCAAAAAATCCAAAAAAAGAACTTTGGAAAAACACCATAAATTTTTAAAATTGCAAAAACAATATCTTTCAGAGACAGATACAACATTGATGCAACCATCCGGGTTCTTACAGGTAGTGGGAATGCATCTCTGACATGCTGTGGAAGGACTCACCATTCATCAGTGGCAGCCAAAACTGTGTCCTGAAAATCAACTCCCTCCAATGGGTCTACTAGTGCCTACTCCTCCCTAGGAGGAAAATGTGGCTCTAAGGGTCTATCCGATGTAGGTGTGTGAGTCTTGTCCCATCTGGGAGAACCAAATGCACTGTCATATGAGGAAAGAGACCTGCTTCTCCTACAATAGTCTACAACTGAAATAGACTAACTCCCTCTTTCTCGTCTACCACGCCTGTCTCTTTGCCACCCCAAATCCAACCGATCAAGGATATCTTGTAACCTATTTAAAGCCTATGCAATCTATGGTTGTGCATTAGCGAGAGTTCTAAACAACTATCGGTCAAGATCCTTCGGCTGGTTCTATCTTCCCCTTTACCTAGGGCTAACATTGCCATCATCTAAATCACCCATATCTTTCGGAGCTTCTGTATCAAAATTTAACTGTGTTTGTGTTGTCCTGCGAGCGTAATACCTGTATATCTCAATTCTGCCCAGATGCATAGAAATGAACTCAAAACCCTCAAGCTACCAGAATCATTGCCCTGATACCACTAAAAGATTCCGAAAGGGGTTTCAAGGCAAATAGCTGATGGTTTCTTCTATTTTTTCTTGGCTTTGACCGGCATTATGAAGGAAGTCTGATTTTTTTGAGTTTTTCTCAATTTTCTGATCTTTTTTGTGTTTTCTGATAGGATTTTTGTCTTTTTTGATAATATCAAATGCAATGAATTAAAGAGACCAAATTGAAATGAATCAACTATAAACCATACAGAAATAAATCTGGTCTTTCCATTTTTTCAACCAAATGGACAATATGAGAAACTATACCAGGTATGAATTGCACAAAGATGAACGTTGATAAATTTCTACAACCCAAACTATGTCTACAAATTGATCCTGAAGAATTTTAAACACAAAATATTTCTGATCTGTCACAGATTGTACTGCAAGTTGTTGATGTCGGCTACTATCCAAGGCTATACGGCCAGCAAGAAGATGTAGAGTTTGCCTAGATGGCACAGCTAGCTGGAAAATATCGGCAACACTTCAATTATAACCTCTCAGCCACCGATCTGAAACTGATCATCAATTTTTGCTCAAACCCCCAATCTGAAACAATGAAAATCATCCTCAAACTATGACGTCAGCTCCTCCTAGTAAGGTATGACCAAGCTATGAATAAAATAAACAACAAATGGCTTCTATTTCCTCTCAGATCGGTAATTTTACAAGTCTGAAATATAATTTTGTCTCTTCTCCCAACAACTGCAATAACTTCACAAAGAATCAATGCCAAAATGCTCTTTCCAGCTGATAAAACAATGAGAATCCAACACATAGGCAAGCTGGGGGTGCGTCCAGTTTGGATTCTTCAAGAGTTTTCGTTCTTTAAGAGTGAAATTGCTACAAACCCTGATTTCAGAGCTCCAACTTCAATTTTGGAATGAGAATAATAAACCTGGATAGCCAAAATGAATCCCCCAACTTCTCTTTATTCTTCCTCCATCTAGTTTAAATTCTCCTAGGGTTTTCTTTATTAAAGATATTTCCCTCCTCCAATAAATCGAACCTCAAGGCATTAATTACCATTAATAACATTGGCCCCTTTTATTAAAATAATTTATTATCATTACTCCTATGGAAATAGGCCCATGGACGTATTATAACTTATTATTATATAAAGTGATAATAATATTCACTTTATTATTAATTTATTTAATCCCAACTTAGGAAATATTTAAATTTTTTCCAATTTATTCATAAAATGCTAATCTGGACTTAGAACTAGAATCTGACTAAAGCCACCTGATCACTGATGATGCCCGAGTCATGCAAGCCAACTAACAGATCCTCCTAAAAAATAGGGATCCTCCCTAAAAAGAGGAGACTGACTCCAATCAACTGAAACTGCTCAAAGGGGATCTTGCTCTGCTCCACGGTCCTCCGGGTGGTCAACCAGTCAACTAACAGACCTCCCTAAAATATAGGACCCCTCCCTAAAATTTAGGAGATAGTCTCAAATCATCCAGAATGGTCCGTAGACACCCCAAAACCAACTCTTAGTCATTCCCTAGAAAATAGGTATCCCTCCTAAAATGTAGGAACTGCCATCTAAGTATCCAAAATGGTTCACAGAGCCCCTACCAAACGTCATAAACCTTGAACTGAGTCCCCTACCCATACTGTTGACCTACGGGAACTCTGATAATAAGTCAACCTCTTCTCATCTGCCTATCACCTAGGAAGGGGACATTACATCTACAAATTTCATCACAATTAATAATATTATTGCAATATTGTTTATCACAATCAAGTCTCTATGCATGTGCAGTTAGTTTGATAGCTGAGCCAAGCACTAAATTATGACTACAACCTCAGGTGTTGCCATAAAAGGTTATGTGGCTTTTGCATCTTTAGTTCAGATTGAAAATAAAGAAGAGGTACAGGAAAGAATAGACAGAGTGCCAGATCTGAGAATAGGCAATAAAGCCTTGTCGAGAATCTAATAACAAGATGTTTAAAAATTATTGTACTTCATAAAGGCAAAATATTATACAAATACAAACATGTTGCACTAACCATTATGGAACAGCAACTGATAGCACTTCAATTATCGATTTTTGGCATTTTGTCAGTATTGGCCCTTTATAAATTCACACCTGTTGTCCTGGAACTACTGTAATAAAGTGTTGAGTTTGTACTTAAGTACTTGGTAACAAGATAACTTGTCACAAATTTCTTTGTCACCATGTGGCTTGTCAAAAAAGTTTATTGTTGTCAAAATTTACAGCACTTGTTGCATGCTTCACATTATACCTCTCCAATTAGATAACTGTTTCTCTGCAATATTTGGCTCCAAAGACAACTGCAGCTGCTTGAGGGACTAAAATCGGTCCACAAAATATATATACACAATCTCTATGTTATGACTTCTATGGAGAGAATGATCTAATTTGCTGGTTCTGAACAGGTGAGTGATTGATAGATCTAGTCTAAGGCACTGGACTGTGCTTGTCTGGAACTAATTCTTCCAAATAGGGGAATCATGATATGACCTGTGTTGTCGGGATATTTGGATGTACGGGTTATTATATTAATAAAGTATTATGTTAGCCTCGGTTGTTAGTGACCGAGAGGTTAGATAGTTACGTCACGACGTTTCAGTCGTGGCCCTTCGGGTAGTTTATATACCCTCTCGGAGGATGGACAGGGGAGATATGATGGTATGATCATTATGATGTAAATATACTTGCCAGTTTGGAATGATTAATGAAAGTATTTATTATTCTATGATATATTCTGTGTTTATTATATTTCCTGTACTATGTCTGTGCAATATTAAGTTTACCCTAGCAGGCAAACATTTGGCACCGTTGCCTAGACGTACTCAGGAAGGAAAAATAAAATAAATTGATGTGTTGATTATTGCCCGAAGTGAGCAAAGAATTCATGCCCAATCAATTGAACAAAAATAGAAAGAAGGAACTCGAGGAGGAACAAG
>JAGRRI010002466.1:0-12744 GCA_018584345.1 Thuja plicata
GACCTAGGTGAGGTGATCACTAGGTACAACACCTTAATTACAACAATTTTGATAGCATACAACAATTGCACAAATGACAAAACCACTATCCAAGTGCTTGTTGACCATAGCAAAGGATAAAGCAATAGAGAATCAATGGGGTAGTAAAGGCAGCAACTATTCACCTTGTCTTCGGCAAGGTCTATTTTCCCAATTCATTGGTAGTGTATCATATTTTTAGCACAGTTGTTCTTTTGTCATGGCAGCAACCATTTTCTGTACTTTGGAGCAGCAACTATTTTGTTTACCTGGGAATCCGGATCATATTTTTCTTGTGATTGGTACCAACTTTCCTCTTCCCAGTGAACTTGATCTTTTTCTTGGGAAAACATTTGTTTCATTTTCCCTAGACAATCATTTTCCTATTGTGGGCAATACCATTTTGTTGTTTTGGCCGCATTTGTTTTCCTTTTGGATGGTGTTGACTTTTCACTTTGGGCCACAACTAATATCTTTGCTGGCAGCAATAGCTGTAGCAACCATCCTGTTCCTAGGAAATGCAAATCTAAAACATTGGAGGAAAGAAAGTATCCATGATTTATAATGTCAGAAGTCATTATTTTGGAGACTAGCTATTTGTGTTAGCTAAAGCCAAAAAAATTGCCTGACAATGAGAGTTGAACCCATGCAAGCTAACTAATTAATTAAAACTAGATAGTAGAAAGCGTGCAACTCCAAGTGTTGTGAAGCCAGCTCTAGAGACATTACATTTCCACAGTCCATGCTAAATGAGTTTTATTTCTAGAATCAACTACAATACATTTTTTTGCATTAGTGCTTCGGATCACACTTTGTGATCCATCATCAGGATGTAACAACGGAGCTGAATCCAAAAAAAAATCTCCTTCAGCTCTCTTGTTACATGTTGATGATGGATCACAATGTTTAATCTAAAACATTAATGAGAAATAATTTCACATGGTTGAATCTAGAAGTAACACATAGTCAGCTTAATTCAAGTATCCAATTGAGTGGTCTTTGTTGTCCCTTTGGATAGCGGTAACAAGTCTCTCAACAATTTTCATACTAAGTTAGCAGGATTAATGCAATTGATTTCTCATACTACTACAAGTTGGGAGTCGCAAACCCTTTTTCATGGGGCCAATGATTGAAATCTGTCTCTCTTTCCTCTAGAAGTTTTAGTCCATAATTATCAGTGATGTAAGTATTGCTACAAGACTATGTCATCTTTAGGGAGTGTATGTAAAATCTCATGAGGAAAACACTTGTATGTAGTGTAACCTGGGGTCGCATCCCCACCCCTAAACCCAGGCATTCCCGAAACAGGGACATCCCTGGGATATGGGGTCGTCGTTCCCAAGTTTCCTCGACGTCGCCCATCAACCACCCAATCACCACCAGAATGCGGGGATATCCCGGCATTCCTAGAATGTCAAGGGGGATGCTCAGGGGTCGCTTGACCGTTCTGAGGACGTCTAGGGAACGCGTTCCCTGACGGTGGACGATTTTTTACATGAGTTTTAGAAAGAAAAAAGCATATTTTTTAATTTCTTTTTGAATTATATTCGAACCCTAAGTGGATGTGGGGCTAATCTAAGGCCTTCCAAGCCTACAAAAGGTCGTCCAAGCTTCATTTTGATTCACATTTTCATTTCTACTTGTTTGCTACAGCAAGAAGAAGAAGAGTGAAGAGCTGAGAAAAGAGTGATTGGAGGAGTGAAAGGAGTGATTGCAAGTGAAAGAGGAGTGACAAGGAGCAAGAAGAGGAGGAAGATACTTGACCTTGTTGAAGAGATTTTTCAAGCACAAAGTAGGGTTTTAACTATTTTTATTTTATTTTCCGATTTTCATTTGTAAATTCAATTGTAATTGTTTTTGTTCAATGTTGTTTCAAATTTCAATGTTTTGTCATTTTTTGTTGTTTCATTTTGTAAATCATACTTCATGTTGAATCCTGAGGGCAAAATGAAGAATCATCATGCTTCTCCATTTTGCCCTCAAGAGTCAAGATTGAAAAATTAATTTAAATTATGTTTGACAATTTGAAATTTGTTAAAAAAATTAAAATTGTGGGTTTTAATTTTTTTAATGTTAAAGTAGGCTGAAAGTAGGTGCTTATTGTATTTTTTTCATTTTGTGAAATACAGTGTCACAATAAGCTCCCATAGTTATGATATGAATGAGGATGAGATGGAAATTCATTCTCATGGTGCAAGTCAATCAAAATATGAACCTGAGCATGAGGATGAGGGGGTTGAGCAAGGGCCAAATCCGGAAGGCCAAACTAGTTCCATGGCCAGTGCACCAAATGCTACTGATTGCCCCTCCGAGCTTTTGGCAAAGCTTGCTAGGGGTCCTAATGATCCCAAATCTCCTCTCAGACAATTCGCAATAAGAATAACAACCCCAATGCTTATAAGTGGTGGCACGAGGAAATGGAAATGCAACATTTGTGGTACAAAATGGTTTGGGAGCATCACTAGAGTTAATGCAACTTCCTCTTTTGGCAAAAAAAAAAAGGTGTGCGAGCATGTGAATTTTTTAAGGAGGCTAAAAATTTGCACTACAAAATTGATTTCAACAAGCTTTGGGGTGTTTCAGATGACATTAGATTTGCAATACCTACTACCTTGTTTGGTAGGCAACAAATTCAGACTATTCAGCAGATGTAGGGCATCAAATGCAAGGGTAGCCACATATTTCTACTTGTGCACTGAATGAGAGAGCAAGAGCAATGTCAAGGTCAGCCTCAAAACCTTCATCCACCCGTAATGTTGTGGCTGAATCACTACAGGGCAAGGGGAAATGCAAGTTGCAAAGTGACCCCATTGCTGAGTTGTTCAATGTGCACCTAAAGGAACAAATAATTGATGTCATTCGCAAGTTCTTTGCCAATGGCATCCCATTTCATGTAGCTCGATCTCCTTATTATAAGGCGATGATGTCGATGGTGTTGAAGGGAGGACCATCATATGTGCCACCAGGTGACAACAAATTGAGGACCACGATCGTGGATAACAACTATGCCAAGATCAATGCATTGATGGAGACGATGAGGGCATGTTGGGAGGAGTCTGGACGCAGCATGTTGGGAGGAGTTATGTAGGGGTGGACAGACATTAGGCATCGTCGACTTATGAACATCATAGTTACATGCACAAAGGGCACATTCTTTCTTAGAGCAGTTGATTGTTTATGGCATTGAAAAGATGATGATTTTTAATTGACATCCTTCGAACAGCTATTGAGGAGATTGGGCTACCAAATGTGGTCCAAGTAGTGACAGATGAAGCACATGTGTGCATAGTTGTAGGGAATCTTATTGAGGCAACATACAAGCATATTTGGTGGACTCTATGTTGTGTGAATGCCATGAACAATGCATTCAAGGCCATGGGAAAGATTGACTGGATTGGAGGAGTGATCAACGATGCAAGAGATGTGCAGATGTTTATCTACAACCACCACACTTCACATGCGTTCTTCAAAAGCTTCGCGAAGGAGCTCTTGAAACCAGTTGAGATCAAATATACATCTTATTTCATTCTCTGGGAGAGAATGCTTGAGTTGCAAGAGCCACTGCAACTCGTGGTTATGACACAAGATTGGAATCGATGGGATGAGGCTAGGGCAGAGTAAGGGAGGAGGGTGAAGGAAATAGTGAAGAGTGATGCATTTTGGAGTGATGCAAAATGCATAGTCTCTCTCATTGCTCCAATTTTCCAAGTCATCAAATATGGGGATGGGGATGCACCTACCCTTGGAGAGGTGTGAGTGCATAATTCTATGCTTGATCAGACGATGGCAGTTGTGCGAGAGGACCCCACTTTAGCATTCTACAATGAGCACATTCAGCCAATCATCTAGTGTAGATGGAACAACCTAAACACTCCCTTGCACGTGGTTTCTTATGCATTGAATCCGAAGTGGTACATGCCTAGGCCTAGTAGAGTTACACCAATTTAGGATGATGAGGTAAATGAAAGGTTCTTCAAGTGCATTGATAGGATGTATGATGAGGAAACTACTGGCAAGATTCGCGTTAAGTGGACAAAATTTGCCACTCTTAGGGGTTGTAAGGCTCCAACAAAGGCAGATATAAGAACTATGGCATAGGAGGACTCGATTTTGTGGCGGGCTTTTCTGGGACAAAAATCAATGGCTACCACACTAGCCATCTGCCTGCCATCTCAAGTTTCTAGTTCTTCAACTTCAAAGAGGAACTGGTCAACTTATAGCTTCATCCACTCTATTAAGAGGAAGAGACTTACCTCTAGGAGAGCAGAGAAGCTAGTGATTGTACATGGTGCCTTGCATATCACTGACCACAAGACACGTGTGTACAAAGAGAGCCCAGCAGGACAATGGGATGTAGAGCCAAAGGAGCCATCGCAAAATGATGAGGATTAGGATGCAGCAACTTCAAATGTAGGGTTGGTTGGTGTTCGTTTGGTAGATCTTGACCATGAGGAGTTCAGTAGTTCTAGTGATGAGAAGTTTGAGTAGAGGGATTATTAGAGGCCTCCCTTCACTACATTTTGACATTTAGTACTTATTTAGATATCATGGCATCATGCTACTCATTGTAATCAATTTTATGATAGTTTTTAGATAATAGAAATCTTCCATTTTGCAATTCAACAATTAAAAATTTAATTTAGTATTAAGTAGACTAATTTCTAATTAGCAATTCGATATTCAAAACTTAGTGTTTATTGTTCAATGTTCAAGTATTTACTATTTAGTATTTGGCATTTGCAGTTTTGCTATTTTACTTCTTAATAGTCTTATATATTTTTTCATAACTAGCATTTTAAGTACTATATGTATAGTATATAGTATATACAGCACCATGCCCCCCTTGTCGTCATCCCCAAATTGAGGCCCTTCGTTCCAACATCCTGGAAACCCGTCTGCTCATTCTGTCGTCCCCAACAAGTGGGGTAACTATGCTTGTATGAATGATTAGTGGCATGAGGAACATTGCTCACCCTTCCTTAGGATTCATTCCCATTTGAAGGCTTCTCTAGAGTTACCTTGTTTTTGCAGTTGTGTGCAATTACACATTTATTCTATCTCCAAATTTTTAAAGTTTTTTATGTTTTACTTAATTTGAATGTCATGGCTATTAGCATCCACTATAGGTGATATTGTTGCATGTTCAAGTAGTTTTGAGAGCTTCACATTAAATTCGTTTGATAATGTCTAAGACTGCGGCATGCCCACCCCAGCTAGATCCAAGTAGGTACCCGTCTAGGAGAAGACACCATTTAGATTAGGCTTCCAAACCAAAAGGAATTCCATACCTCGTGTAACTCTCAAGAAGCTTCTCAATCAAAGAAACAATGCCTATGACAAAGTGTATCATGCACTAATTCAAGAACCAGCTCATTGTGTCTTCTATATTAAGTCATGTAAGAGTTAATGCAGAATGGCGCCCAAGGAGAAGGAATGAGTCAACTTTCTAGAAACCCTTTGTTCACAGCTAAAATGGAGTAGCATGATGGGAATGAAGAATGCCCCCAGTTATCACGAAGCATATTACCCACAACCCATATGGGAATTTATATCATTTGTGTATTGAAGCTTCTCAAGAGGTTCATCCCAATGAGCTCCCAACTCTTTAAGAAGAAAACGAAATGGAAATCATAAGTTAGATTGTGATCTAGCAGTAAATCAGGGGGATTACCACTGCTAACCAAGTTCACTCTTTTTACCCCACGCAGATAGGAAATTCCCAAAGTAACATTTTCAAGCACTCTTATGCGTTGGATTCAAACCCAATAGTTGATGCTCCCAAGTCCCGGTGCTAAGTGTCTGTATGTTAATGCGGTTTTGCGTATGTCTTAAGGGCTTTGGCATTCGCTTATCCGGACACAGTATGTTCAGATAATTAACAAGTAAAATATCTTATAAAGTAATGTTTGGTGCAGTCTTTCTTGATGTCAGTATGGGAGATTCCAATTTTAGAAAGAAAAGGAGAGAGATTAATGCTGTCACTGAGCTGCTTTTTTAAGGTCTATAAAATGAAAAATTTAAAATTTAAAGTTTGGATCGTTGAATTTTGGATATAATATTAAAATTTAGGGTTAAAATCATAAAATGTGTGGTTTTAGAGTTTACAGTTTAATATTTATAGAATTGGCGGGAGCCCATCCATGAGACCTAATCGAACTTTCAAGATCGTATGTGCAGTCTGCGACTTCTCAAAGCCACACCGACCATCTTGGAGTTTAATGATAAAGTTAGATGAGTTATATAAGATAAATGAATGTTAATAAAAAGCAATGGAAATTTACCGTGTGGAATATTTATAACTTAAATGAAATAGGCATCACAAATTACCTGGTAAATCAGTGCATCATCAAATCTTTCGAGGCGCAAGTACATTTCCCCGATGGATTGGCACGTGGGCATAAGCTGCTTCTGAGGTAGATGCTTGAGAGAAAGTTCGTAATCGATTTGAAACCATCTGAGAGCTTCTACATATTCTCCTCGTTCTTTGAGAAGATGGCCAATTTGATTGGCCCATCGGGCTTCTTCTTCGTGGTCTCCCCTGTTTTTGGCTTCCCTGTAACCTTGTTTCGCCAATTCCATGTCCTTGTTGCCCCTCGCCATTGTTTTGGTTATTGGATATTTCCTCAAATCCGCAAGAGTTTTATTTGTCCTGGCTGTGATAGTTCCAGATATTGAGGATTTGAACTGAGAAGAATTTGATTGGGATGGGATGAGGGTATGAGATGGGATTTTTACATGTTCTTTTGAGAAAGGCTGTTCGCGCTATTTTTTCCAGATGTGGACGGGAAGTTGAATGGCGGGAGCTTTAAGTTGAAAAGAATCCAATCATATACAGCATGGAAGGCGAATTTGAAAACAAAGGAACAACCTAAACACTCCACTAAACTTATATGTTATATGTTAATTTATTTTTAATATAATATTACGGTACTATTTATAATTATTTGTTATATCTATATTAAAAATTATTCAAGATAAATATAATTTGATATATTATTAATATATAAAATATATATTTTATAATATTATGTTATATTTATTTTTAGATTTAAAAAATTATATTATATTTTTAAATTTTCTGCATATAAATAAGACATTATATTATTGATATTTTATATATTAAACATAATATAAAATAAATTATGTTTAATATAATTGTACTTATTAAATATTGTTACTTTTTGTGCAATTATAAAAAGAATATTAATAGAGCAAATATCGTTCAAATCTCAATGACGTGTAGAAAATAATTAATATCTTACATATGTATGTATTTAATGTAATTACACTGAAGGCGTTTCCTCTTTGAAGTGAACACGTTGAAGGTTCAATCCAACGATCACCAATCTTCCTAAGAGAAGGACGACCATTGAAAAGATTTGTTGCGTTCATTTTTTTCCCTTTACACGTCGTTTGGTCGGTACTATGTCCACAAAGTTGTATTATGTATGTCGACATATCAAAAGCAAAGTTGTATTATGCGACCTCGACTCTTCGTATTGGAGGAGGCAACATACTTGTTGGATAATCATTCACCCTTGTTAATCTATATCTAGACACCTAGGTATCTCCCACTTGACTTCATCCATATCATAGTTAATAATGAAAATGCAAGGGCCACTTTTGTAATTTATCTTGAAAAGATGTTTAAGTTTTCTCTTAAATTCCTTTCGGAGACTGTACATGCACGACATGGCTTTGAATAGATGGTCTCACAACAAGAAGTGTTGTGCAATTGATCTCAACTGTTACGGTTATCAAAGATTCAGATAAGATGTGATTTTTATTTTGAATTTAAGCTCTGCCCAAGACTGTTAATCTGAAACGGGAAATTTTAGATTTGTGAGAGATTACCGGCAAAGAGGAGAAGACGTGGAGGATGAGTACAGAAGCAAAGCATCAATAAGAAGAAGAAAACAAGTCGAGTGTTATCGATAGACAGTTGATTATTCTCCAGTATTTTTAACTCCTCTTCTTTTGATTTGTGATTGACAGTTTGGGCATCAAAATAAAAAAGAAATTGAACAAACAAGGCAATGAGTGTGAGGTCGTTGCCCTAAATCCATTTATCCCTTCTTTTACACGCCCTTAAAATATCCCACGCAATATATGTTGAAAATACATAAATGGAAAATAATGTTTTCCCCGCTTGGACACTGGATTCCATTCTGCTTTGGAGCCCTCACAAGCTCAACAAAGAGGGAGTTTAGATGAATAAACTCCAGTTAAACATGTTTAGTCTTTTTATAAACACCAGCAAAGTATTAATTAGTTTTGCTTCTGTAATTAACCTCGATGAGAGGCTTTCCTTTCGACAAAGCTCGCGTACAGAAGGCTACTAAATTTGACAATACTTTAAAAATATGTTAAGATGATTTACATGCCTAGTCTGTAATAGAAAATAATAAAATAATATTCTACTGTCAAAATAGTTTAAACAATAAATGAATTACATTTGATGTAACGTTTCAACAACCTTGTTAACAAATCGAGTTTAAGTGCATCTTATCCAAGGAAGACTTGTTTAATTTTATTCCTTCCGAAGAGGAAGTAAATTGAGTGGCTTTGTAAGGAATTGGGATTCACGTGCTGGAAAATAGTTTAAATCACAGTCATAATTGAAACTATAATTGTACTTTAAAATCAGCGATAATTGAAACTGTTCACTAAAAATATGGTTAATGATATTCTTCGTTTGTTGGCAAACCTGGCTCGTAGTGACAGTGATCCAATAGAGCATCATTCATTGGCCCCATTCACCAAGAACAAGAAGTCATCCTATGTATATGATCCACCTAGCCTTGGATTCGCCGAGTCCCTAGGCAACTGGATCAAGTTGGCAAACTCCCCCGAGGCCAACGAAATACAACTTCTACATGGAGAACTTCTAGGACATCAAAATAGGGCATGATTTCAATCAAAGATTGGGGTCTAACAAAAGAACATGTAGAACATCTATTCAAAGAAACCCTTTCACATCTCGATCTCAAATGCCCAATTCTTCTCATTCTAGAACAACTTTTCAAGTGACTCCTAGAAGAATGAGGAGAGATATATAGCTACACAACCTTGTTTCTCAGGATCAATTGAGCATGACCCAAGAATTTTATTTCATGTCAGTGATGGAAGAATTTGTTAGCCCAGTTAACCATGGCTACCTGTAACTCAAAAATAATTTATTAGGGATGGAAATTTAAAGTTTTGATCAATAGATTGGTTATCTGAACATGATAAACACGATTCCATGAATGATATCTACTTGCATGAGAAAAACAAGGTTGAATCACGTTCTTCTGACAATTTTCTTCATAATGTTGATCTTTTGTCTAGTCTATAAGTTAAAAATGGCTCGGTGAGATTTCTTTGCAGACCTTCCTCAAACCAACAACATTCTGAAAATCCAATAGATTTAGAGGACCTGACAACTTGCAATGGCTCAAAGACTAAAGAAAACTTTTAGGATGTAAGAAAATGTTTGTGAAGAAAAGTCATTGTGGATACGCACATGGACACAATCATCTCGTAGCCATTTCAAACCAGATTACATAAGTATTTGAATGAGGGATATTGCTACATTTTTTTACAGAATAATCACCAAAATATGTGGTTATGGAGTCAATTACAGTCCAAATACTTCAATTTTGTGTTGAATATGACAATGAGATCATATTATGCCTAATAGATAAATTAGCTAGGGTCGGGTTTGTTCAAGAGGTGGGTTGTGATGTAAAAATCTGAGGAGTACAAAATATGAACAATATCTAAAATATAGAGTGAAAAATCCCACTCTTGCAAGGAGACATCAAATAGTGTTATACATCTCAGACTTGCCTTGGACATGGCAAGCTAATTTCTAACTTATATGCAAACTTGGTGTCTATAGTCTACATAGACTTGACAAATGGGAAAGAACCATAAAATATAGTCATTTAAGGATTAGAAACTTGTTTTATAATTCTTTGAATAAAAAACATTGAGACACAATAAACTAATTGAACAGAAGCTACTTGATCACATACAAAAGTATATACTAATCACATAAATATAAAAGCAGATTTTATCTAAAGGAAACAATATTCTTATATATAAAAATCTTGTCAAATGTTTAAGGTGTACAAAACTCATAGATTGTGATATCCATGGCATTAAAAGCAAAAATCACAATATGGAATCATGAACTATAGTAAAAAGGAGCTTGTATCCCTTAGCCAACTGTAATGTCCAATAATAGACCACAAGGAAAGCCATTTTTTTAACTTGCCATGTTGGATGTGTATCTCCATAGGTAAACCCTTCTTTGATTTTCATACATACTTTACTAGGACTAATGTCACCTAGATGGTCATTCATCACAATGCACCCCATATAGTATGCCAGGAAAAGAATTACACTTAACGTGGAATTTATTTATGATTAGTAATACTATTGGATTTAATTACAATTATATTTGTCTATAATAATAAAATGTGAACTTGATAAGTAGGAGATATTTTCCACAACATGTCAAATTGTGATATTGCTATTAGGATTCAACTGTGTAGTTTTTTAGTCAAACTCGTTAACCCATATTTCCTGAGTAGTGGTTCACAAGAACCCATCTCCCATGAGAATGACCGGAACACTTAGCACTCATTGCATCTAGGTAATGCTCATAGAGGTGAAGCACAAGGACTTCCTAGGAGGTCGCCCACCTCAGTACTACTCCACCTCAACCGTGCCTAACAACGAATTTTTCTCCAAGGTTAAGCGTACTTTGCTTGCAACCCATTTGCAAAACATACAGCAACTATTGTGCCTTATGAATCATTCATTATAAAGCCCCTTAAGGTCATCAATTGATAAGTAGGAAATATTTTCCACAATAATTCAAATTTTGATATTGCTATCAGGCTTCAATTGTGTACTTTTTGAGTCAAACTCATTGACTCATATTTCATGAGTAATGGTTCACAATAACCCATCTGTCACGAGAATGAATGGAATACTTAACGCTCATTGCATCTAGGTGATTCTCACACAGGTGAAGCACAAGAACTAATCTCAAAAAATTTAAATCTTAAGCTCTTAATGGGTGCCCTATTTTTAGAATTTAACTTGGAAAAATGTGTGCATAGGTTGTCAATTTTGAAGCATTGTATACCAAATTCGAGTTAATATCTTGTGTGTGCTAGATTGAATGTAGTTGTGCAAATGGATTTTCGTAGAGATTAATCTGTAATTCGATAACAGCAAATATCATTTCTCTTGTTTCATTTTTATAAAAATCTCTTACGAAGTTTTGCATGGTTTGAGAGCAAACAAAAATGTTTACAGTCTACTTCAATAATCTTCAATATATCTTCAGCGTTCCCATTGCACACCAAGGCGCGATTGCTAGTTCTAATTAAAAAATAGAGTATCTTTTCTTTGGAGGCTTCTCTTATGGTTTGGTTGTTAAGCTATTTAAAGAAAATTTGAAGTATAGTAAAATATTGTTGACATAAATTGATTATGGAGAGAAAAAAAAGACTAGATAGAAGAAAAAACATCACACGGATGAAAAAATGAGATGTTAATATACAAGAATGTTTAGATAACAATGAAGAAATTTTGTGAGAAAAATTTTAGGAGTATCATATGGCTAAAACAAAATAGACATAAAAAACCTAGTATATCAAAGAATTTAACCATGTAAAAGACCATGAGAAAAAACATAGATAAGCATACATAGGAGCAAATATTAAATGGAGAGCAAAAATGTTTATAGCACAACTTAGGGCTAGTTCTTACCATTTGAGGTGTGAAATAGGCAAATGGGTGATACCTAAGGGAAAATGGGAAGAGAGAATATGTCTATTTTGCAACATGGGAGTGATAGAGACACAACAACATTTTATCATGGAGTGCTCAACATACAATGACATTTATTCCAGCCATGTGGATATTTTACAAGTGAACAATTTAAGTACCTTATTTGAAGAAACACATCTAGACAGGACAACAAATTTACTGATCAAAATTCATTGTTGAAGAGAATATTAAAAGAGGAAGTTACACATTATTTAAGGTTCTAGCACCCTATCCTGGGGTGTGAGCTCTTTTAGGGGGTCCATAAGTTGCTTCGACATCATGAGCATTATTTAAATCTTTCATTAATTCAATCATAGAGAGAGAGAGAGAGTATAACAAATTTATTTTCAAAAATATAGCAGATAAAGATTCTAGAATCTGCAATAAACCCTTGATATTAAATGAAATTCTTTACCGCAAACTTAAATGTAACACGATAAGGTTAAAGTGAATGGTAGCATGTTCTAAGAATGGTATAGAAGATAACTAAATGTTACTTCTTTCTACTTTTATTTTGTCTAGTTATGATTTAGGTTTATGGTCAAGCGTTGTCATTTAAACTATAAAGATATGGGATTTCCCAAGCTTCTAGAGATTGCTTTGTAGTGATTTAATTATGTCTAGGAATGAGGTAGGAAGAATGGTATGGTGCACAACTAAATTAAGTATCCATCCTCTTTTCCTGTGTAATGTTACATTTTTAAGTGAACATCATTTTTATTTAATAATATAAAGACAAAGGTTTATATGTGGATCCCATGAAATTATTTTAGGGCCCGTTTGGTTGCACCCCATAACCGGGTTATGCCGCCCATAACCCGGTTATGGGGTGCAATTCTCTGTTTGGGTGCCCTTTTTTCGAATGGGAATGTGGATTTCTAGAACCCCATTTTGCCA
>JAGRRI010003002.1:0-13092 GCA_018584345.1 Thuja plicata
GGAGTGAGAGAGAGAGAGAGAGAGAGAGAGAGAGAGAGAGAGAGAGAGAGTACAATTTCACTCACTTGAAACACCTATGTATTAGGAGGGTATTAAATTGTAATAACTATGTATGAAAGGTTGGAAGATTGTAGAAAAAATCATGGATGACCATTGAAAGAAGAAAGGCAACCAATCGGCCATTTAAAAAAATTCATGGGCGACCATTGAAATAAGCTATTTTGATGGAGGGAAGAGTGGAAAACTTTCACTAATTTGCAATGGCACGAAGCGAAGGGAGAAGCTCTACTTCCAGATGTATTTTAGATTTCCCATCTATAGAGTTTGGTGAAGAAGGGTGTGCATTTTCTGATTCCTACTGCTCGAATTGTTACCAATTTGTGCCTCCTAAATACTGTAAAGATTACCATACATGTCTTTTATACAAACTTCGTGGGGTGAAGGAAGAAAACAAAATACTTATGGTAGAGGGTGAGAAACAATTTGGAATTACTAAAAATCTTCGAGAAGAGATGAGATTATTGCGAGAAGATGGGGAAAATCAACATGGTCAAATTAACCAAGCCCTGAGACAACAAATTTCATCATTGCATGTAGAGTGAGAACCAATTAGGAACAATTCAAAGAATGCAAAAAGAGATTGAAATATTGCGTGCAGAGGAAGAGAAACAAAGTGAGAGCGCAAAAGAGAGATTGGGTTACTTCAAAAAATCTCAGGCGAAGCATTGGCTGATTCAGATGTCACACTCTATGCTTCTGATGTTTCAACATTTCAAGTGCTCTCTCTCTCTCTCTCTCTCTCTCTCTCTCTCTCTCTCTCTGGTTATGGAGAATAAAATGAATAGTTTTTCCTTCTTCAAAACCCGGTCGGGTTTTGAATTACTTTTTTCTTTTCAAAACTCGGTCGGGTTTTGAAGTACTTTTTCCTTTTCAGAACCCGATCAGGTTTTGAAGTACTTTTTTTCTTTTCAGAACCCGGTCGGGTTATTTGAAATTTAGAAACCCGATCGGGTTATGGCTTGGGAAGAGGCTTGCAAAATGACCCAAAGGCTTGGAGGCTCATTTTCCCTCCATTTTTGTTCTTTTAGACATTTTTTCATCTTGTAAGATGATTTCTCAACTTTATCTTCATCAGGTTTACAATTTGTCACCTAGGCAGCTTTATAATTTTCACCATAATCTCATACGTCTTCTTAGCTTTCTAACCATATAAAGTTTTCTATTTTTGGACAACATTAGCATAGTAAACTTTAATTTTCTTTACTAGTGTCTTGATTGTACTCACAAACATATGTCCACCATTTTTTTAATAACTTTTGAAATACTTGATCAAATTAGAAATAAATTACATATTATTGTTCTACACTTGATTCTATATACTTTTTAAAAAAATAAATTTCTTTTTCGATTATTTTGATGCAAGTTATGCCCAGCGCACAAACAAGTACCAAATTTTTAGGATGCGATCACTTCAAAAAATCACAGAAAAAACATACACATCAAAAAATTACAAAAAAATATACAACTTCTATATCTCACTCTTACCTATCATCCTACCAAAGGGATTTAAAAAATACTGAATATAACTATACCTTTTGTACCGCACACGGAAACAACTATTATGTTTTTCCAAAAAAATCAGGAACATGTTTTTGTGTGCGTGAGGTTTGACCCTCTTAATCTTATTGGGTTTTAAAAAACATTAGTTTTCTAGAAACTAGATTCAGAGTAATACAATTTTTATTTTTTATACATCTTCTTATTTTGAGTGCATGACCCTCAAACTCCTGTTCCAAGTTCAGGTTTACCCAATTTTAGAAAAAATGTGTCCACTTATACCCCCCTTTTTGGTCCACAACTTGGTGCACACACCCATATACTAGATTGTGTGAATATATACCAAAATATAGATATGTCTGAGGTCATTTCTATTAACTCAAAGTTGGGAAAGAATATTCAACATGTTGACTATGAATCGGTTCCTTTTGCCTGTTTCTCTTGCAAAAAAATGGGACACTGGGCCAAACAATGCCCATTAAATGAATAGAAAGAGAAATTTTATGAAGGAAATAAGCGGGAACCAAGAAAAGTATGGAAGTAGAAATCTAACACGAATGAAAACATCATAGTTAACCTTGTCTCTGGCATTCAGGAGGAAACTATTAAGGGAATGGTTAACAGTGAGATTAAGGAAGGCTTGTGAACAAAGAACAATATCATTATGGAGAATAAGCGGGATACAGAAATTGAAGACCTAGTTGAGGGAAAAACTGAGCTAGAAATGCCAAAGGTGAAGGAAACAATAGAAACAAAGATTAACAAATCCAGTAATCAAGTCATAGAGACAACACAAAAATGCTTGAATAAGAATGTCAATGAGATAATGTATAATAATTTTGGCATATCTCCTTTTGGGATTGCTAACCCTATAGAAGGAATATCTGGGGAGCCTAAACTGAATGGTAGTATCTCTGAAGAAAGTGATGATGAAAGCCTATCCCCCATAGCGGATCTTTGGAATGAAGAAAGAATGAAAAACTATATTATCTCAGGAGAAAGTCAAGAAGAACCATGGACAGAAATAAATGGGAAAAAAATTCCTATAAAAACTCCTGCAAAAAAGGAGGACAAAACCACAGCAATCTGAATGAATCAACAAAGAAACAAGAGAATCAAAGTCAAGGGGGAGCTCAGACAAGAAGACAATGGAAGGGTGATGTGGGAACCCCTAAAAGCAATAGAGGAAGGAAATCAACAAAAAAAACATGAGAGCAGGAAGAAAAATAGAATATAGCGGATGGTCGGCAACAAACCATTCCTGAGATATGCTCTTCAACCCTTTAAATGAAAGTTATATCTTGGAACATTAGAGAGCTTAACAGCCCCATTCAATAGGATATCCTAAGGAATTTGGCAAGAGATAGTAAACCAGACATTTTACTTATTCAAGAAACCAAAATGCCCAAAGATAAAGTGGAAAAAATGCATGTGTTTAAGAATGATGGGAGCATAAGAGTTGTTTCTGATGGAGCCTCTAGAGGCATTGTTATTTTTTGGAAAAAAAAAATTGTTAATTGCACCTTTATATTTAGTGAGAAGAATATTTTACTGGTTAAGGTTAATTACCTGAAGGATAATTTCTCTTGGAACCTTATCAATATTTATGCTTCCAACACTAGAAAAGGTAGATAGAGGTACTTGCAAAGATTGAGAGAAATCCGTAATCAGTTCCAAGATGAAAGCTGGATGATCATGGGAGATTTTAATACTCTTAAAAATGAGGAGAAAAGAGGTGGTATTCCTTCTCATTTAGATAGTATAACTGACATATTGGAGTATATCAAAGATGAAGCTTTATTATATATTGATTTGGAAGGAATTGATTACACTTGGTCAAATCGACGCATTGGGAATGATCTGATCCAAGTCAAATTGGATAGATCCCTCCTATCCCATGATTAGATTCCAAGGTAATCTTGCTCTCTTTCTTTTGAGCTTTGTATAGGGTCTTATCACTTTCCTATTTCTTTGAATGCTGAGCATATCAATTGTAAAAAGAACATACCTTTTCAGTTTGAAAAAATGTGGATAGCTCATCCAAATTTGAAAGAAAGGATTGAAGAATGGTGGAACTATACTTTAGATGGGGGAGCTATGTATAGATCTGCTAAGAAGTTGAATAATATTAAAAGGAAACTTAAAACTTGGAATCAGGAAGTTTTTGGAGATATTTTCCAAATGAAAGGAAGACTGCAAGTCGACATAGAGGATATCCAAGATAAAATTCAGAATGAAGGTCTCTCAAAAGAAAGCAAAGCCATGGAAAACACTCTAACTATAGATTATCATAATATAATTACAAAGGAGGAATCCTTCTAGAGACAAAGATCCAGATTTCTATGGCTCAAGGCTAGGGATAAAAACACTATATTTTTTCATATGACGACTATGAAAAATAAAGCTATTAACCGGATATCTAATCTGATATCTACATATAAGACTATCAGGAAGGAAGAATAAATCAGAACATAGATGCTAATATATTTCTCTGAGCTCTTATTTAAGAATACCAATTTGAATAGGCATGACCAAGAAGAGATTCTTTCAGCCATCCCACAGCTGGTTGATGCTCCTACTAACAAATTTCTCAAGTTATTCCTTCAAACAAGGAGAATAAGATTGCAGTTTTTTTGTTTGAAGGGGACAAATCTCCTAGCCCTGATAGAATCCCCATGTTGTTCTTCTATCAATTTTGGGATATCCTTGAAAAATATATGAAGGCAATTGTCAAAGAATTCTATGGAACTAAAATCCTCCTTAGGGAGCTCAATGCTACTTTTATGGTCCTTATCCCTAAAAAGCTGGAAGCCAATTCGGTGGATGCTTTTAGACCTATTAGTCTTTGTAATTCTTTGTACAAGATTATTTTAAAAGTTCTTAGTTCTAGATTTCTTTACATTCTCCTGAATATCATTTCCCCCCCTACAGAATGGATTTGTCCTTGGAAGACAAATTCTAGATTCCATCATTGTTGCTCATGAGAATATTCATTCTTTGGAAACTGCTAAAAAACAAGGCTTTATGATGAAATTAGATTTATCTCAGGCTTATGACAGAGTTGACTGGCAGTTCCTTCTAAAGGTTTTGTCCTCTTTTGGATTTGATAATGGGTTTATCAAAATTATAATGCAATTGGTTTCCACGGTTTCTTCTTCGGTTATTCTTAATGGGGGATCGTCTAACTTTTTTAGACCTTCTAGAGGTCTGCGACAAGGAGACCCTATTTCTCCTATTCTGTTTTCTATTCTTTCTGAATGCTTAGGGATGTATATTAATAAAATGGTGGAAAAGGGAGAAATAATTGGTATCCATCCTTCTTCAGCTAGAACTACCTACTCCCATGAGCAATTTGTGGATGATACGCTAATAATGGGGGAGACCACTGTTAAAGAAGCCAAAAACTTGAAGAAAGCCCTCTTTGTTTATATTGTTGCTACTGGTCAACTTATCAACTAGTCTAAGAGCTCCATTTGTTTTATAAATACTCCAGTGGAAAGACAAAAAAAGATGTCTTCTATCTTAGGTTGTACTATTGGGAAGCTTCCCTCTTCTTATTTGGGTTTACCTCTCTGCTCCAAACCCCCAGAAATGTTTTGGCATACTATCATAGACAGATAGAACAATAAGCTTACTAGTTGGAAAGGGGCCCTTCTAAGAAACTCAGGGAAACTTCAATTGTTGAAATAAACACTTCAAATCTCCTTATTTATGCTATGAGCCTCTTTAAAATATCTCATAAAATTACGACTAAAATTGAGAAAATCCAAAAAGGTTCCTCTGGTCAGAGGTTGAAGAGAAGAAAAGGCTTAGTCTTGTGGCTTGGGATAAGGTTTGCAAGCCTAAAAAGCTGGGAGGTCTTGGTCTAAGATTAATTAAAAATGTCAACAAGGCCCTCCTGGCTAAACAACTATGGAGAATTTATGGAGATTAGAAAGAATGGAATGGTATTATCATAAAAAAATACCTCTTCAATTATAATTCCTTAGAGGATTATATATCTGATGATATCGGTATTAATGGTTCCCACATCTGGAATTGTATAAGCTCAACTAAAGATCTTCTCATTAAAGGCAAGAGATGGAAGATGGGGGATGGTAAGAGAATTGAGTTTTGGGATGATGATTGGATCCATAATGTGCCTCTTTCTAATAACCAAGAGTGGAAATAGGCCATTAACAGGTGTAAATATTCTATAGGTACTAAGGCTAAAGATTACTGGTAGGAAAATAAATGGAGGAATCTTGGTGAAATTGATAGCAGATTCATTTCCCTCCAGCATGAGTTGTAGACTTGGTATATTAAAGATAACATCCAAGACTCTATTGTGTGGGATTCAAGACCGGATGGCACGTATACTATGGCTTCTGCTATGAATCTCTTCACTTAAAGAGAGGAGATACCTCTTTGCTCCTATGTTTGGTATAAACATCTCACTCCTAAAATCAACTTCTTTTTCTGGCTTTTAATGCAAAATAAATCTCTAACCCTCGACAACCTTTCTAAAAGGGGTTTCTACATTGTGAATAGATGTGCTCTTTTTTTATAATAATCTAAATCTTGTGATCATTTAATGCTTCACTATTCCTTTACCCGTAAGATTTGGGAAGATATTTTTAGGAAATGGAATCTGTACTGTTTCTTCCCTCTTCTTTGACAGTATTTTGTTAATCAACAGAGTTGTCCTTCTTAGAATATAATTGCTAAAGACTTATGGTATTTAATTCCCCCACACTTATGCTGGCGAATATAGAAATAAAGAAACAATAGAATATTCAGAGAGAAATAGTCTTTCCCTGAAGTTGTCAAAAATCACATTTGCAGAGCGCTGAAAGAAACTTTTCTCTCCTCAAGTAACAACACAACTTCTACGGAAATTGTGATTACTAGTGGTTGGTAATTCAGAACTCCTGAACCCAAATCCAAATCTTAGAGAGTTATAGATACCTGGACCTCTCCTCCAAAGGATTGGGTCAAAGCCAATTTTGAATGGGTGGAGGAGGAGGTATAATTAGAGAGTGGAATGGAACCTATGTTGGAGCCATTGTCACTCCTTTGGGAGTGAAATTGATTCACAGAGCTGAAGCAATGGCTGCCCTTAATGTGATTTTGTTGGCAGAAGAGCTGGAATGTAAGAAAGTCTAGCTGGAGGGTGATTCCCTTAATATTATTAATAATATTAAAGGTATTAATAAGGCCTCTTGGAATATCGAGCAAATCATTGATAAAATTAAGGAATTGGCTTTGAAGTTCACTACTTTCTATGTTACCCATAACTTCCTTGAAACTAACCAAGTGGCAGACAGGCTAGCTAACTTTGGATTAAAAAATGATGTCACTCACAAGTGGCACGACACAGCTAAGATTAATGATGAAAACAATTCATTACTCAATCATGACAGAATTAATCAAAAGGCAGGTGTTATTAATCCTATTGATCATATCGATTAATGGGATTCAGATTTGGAGTATGACGAAGGTGAAGTGCCAAGTGAAGAGTCATAATAATTATGATCTTATGTCATCGCATGCTTTTTGGGTCATTAAGAGACAACCTGTGAATAATTTTACTCATTTGAAGCTTTGCCTATGTATTGTGCTGAATACTGCTAAGGAATTGATGAAAGTGAGTGAGCATAGTACCACTAAGGAGAACAAAGACATGGTTGGTGACCTAAAAGGAGAAGAACCAATAGATTGTAAATGGAGGAAGGGGAAAGATGTTTGGAGAAATCTCAAAAAGGGAAAAGTGCACAGATACCTTAAACGTCGTCATGGTAATAACAAGGAGATTACGAAGGCATTTGTTGCTGGTTGGGAGAACGGTAAAGTTAACATTCTGGGTAAATCCTTTACCCTAACTTTAGAGCATTTGGCCAAAATCACAAGTCTCCCTTTGGAGGGTATTTATTTCTCAAAACATAAGAAAGAGGGAAACAAATCCTACAAAAATTTCCCAAAGACAGATGAGGAGTGGGCGTTGCTTGTTAAAGGCAACCTGGATTATGTTAATCTATCCAACATCAAGCACATTTTGGCTTTTTTCATCAGAGCGATCATGGAGTACTTCACTCTTGATGGTAGGTATTCTAAGGTCTACAAATACAACTTCATTCTTGTTAATCATTTCAGACATGATATTAGGGTTTCTTTCCCTTTTTATCTGCTTATCTTGGTCAACTAGAGCATTATAGATCAGAGAGTTAAAGTCTCCCATGTCTTGTATGAGGGGCTCATCCTTCTGATTATGGAGTATGTTAAAAAGCACATTTATGAGTCGATTCCTAAGCAGATTTACAAGGTTAAACATAAGAGTTTGGAGATGTCATCTAGCAAGAAAACCAGCAAACCTTCCAACAAAAAAAGTCGCAAAGGCCCTGTCGAAGAAGATATCATGTTGTCTATCTATGATGATGTTGAAGGTATGAGGACCGAAGATGAGAAGGATGTGGAGTCTTCTAAGGATGAGGTTTATATCGGGGAGTAGAGAAATAGAGAGGAGTTTTATATGAATAACACTACAACCAATGAGCCTAGGGGTGAGGAAGGGGATATTGAGAATACTCTGAATATGGAAAATAAAATCTTGGAAGAGATATCTGAAAATATTGATAATCTGGTGGAAACCTATATTGATGACCAACACAATACTAATGAAGAAAGGGAGGGGTATAATAAGAGTAATGATGAAATTCAAGAGTCTCTGGAGAATAGGATTAATATGGAGTCTGTGGATCTTGAGGAGAATGAAATTGAAAAGGGTAATACTGGTAAAAATGAGGAAAATGTTGCTGCAGAGGAAGATGCCAAAAAGGCCCATAATGATAACATTTATGTTGACCTTGAGGAGGAAGCCGAGAGAGAGCATACTTATTGCGAAATTAACTCAATGCCTCCTGAGAGTCTGTTGGGCGATGATGAGGAGAAGAACAACGAGAAATAGAGGAGCCTAGAAGAAGACCTCTGGGACAAGGATTTTAAAGTGAAAAGAGCAGTGAATATCTCTTTTCTCCAAGTGGAAAGAAACAAAGCTATGTATGGGTACAACATTGATAAATGGGTGCAGGATGACATGAAGGAGCTTCAAGATAAATGCAAGGACCTTGAAGAAAGAAATTCTTTGCTAGAGGAGTTTGTGGATAAAATGAGGAATGATGAGATTATGTATCAGCAAGGCAAAGATGTTTTTGTAAAGGTAAATAATAATAATACTACTCTGGAAGAAAATTTAAGTACTATGATTGACAATAGGACTAAAAAAATTACTAAGAAGACAAATAACAATAATGTTATGCTTAGGAAGCTGAATACGATTATCAAATCAGGAATGCAAACTTCTATGGATAATTTGAAAGCTTTGGATACCCTATTAGATGGGATTTATAATGATAGAGCTATGCATGAGGAAGAAGGAAAATATGATATACATATATCAGGCCTGGGATTCAGAACCAGATCAAGTACTAGAAAGAAGACCACGATCCAAATTAAATATAATACAAATATGCGAGATTCGATCCAGAATATGGAAACTCGGATAGAGGAAATCTAGAACATGGAAGACCAGATGGGTGAATCTGAGAAGTGATCGGTGATGTTGGATTTTTCTATTTGCTAGAAGTTTTTTCATTTCTGTTTTGCTGGAAGTTTCTCATAGTTAGTTTTTCTGTGTTAAGTTGAGCTTTGCTATGTAAATCTAGGGTTAAGCCCTTTTTGGTCTTCTGTCTTCAGTTGTGACATAATTTTTTTTGTTTTGGTCTTCTATGCTTATCTTTTCTTATCTATGTTAAAGGGTTTCAGGGTCCCTTCCAAACTTACAGTTACCTTAATAAAAAACATAAAATAATTGTGTGACTTTTTGAAGAGGTTGGAAGTGAAAATTTGTACAAGCTACCTCACAAGTGTGTTGCACCATCTAGAACAAAAGGATCTAAAATTTAGACTCAAATTGTAAGCTA
The DNA here is from genome assembly GCA_018584345.1 of Thuja plicata. Classification (NCBI taxonomy): domain Eukaryota; kingdom Viridiplantae; phylum Streptophyta; class Pinopsida; order Cupressales; family Cupressaceae; genus Thuja; species Thuja plicata. Next base: position 9,516 of record JAGRRI010003002.1, read on the forward strand.
CCTTGTTATTAAGGATGGTTACTTGTTATAAAATTATCCAATCACCTACTTGAATGGTATGCTTTATCCCATGTTGATCCACTCGTTATTTCATGTGGTCCCATACTTGCACCATATTGTCCTTAAATACCTTGAGAATTTCCTTCCAATTGGTAAGGGAATTCAACTATTTTGAACTTGGAATAACCTGGGATATAAGTAGCCATAGGTAGGGGATGACTATAGAGGGCTTCATATGGGATCATATTGGAGGCATTGTGATAAATGGCATTATACTTGAACTTAATAATAGATAGTCACTTATCCTATTTTATCTATTGCTTAGACATAATATAATGTAGGTAATTTTCAAGGAGTTTGTTGACAACCTCAATTTGACAATTTCAATCTTTAAATGATGGGATAATCTGAAATTAATTTATTTCCTTATAAATTAAACAATTCTTTCTAGAATTTTCTAGTGAAATCAAGATCCAAGTTCAAACATAAAAGATATGGCTCCCAATAGGTAGAAAAGACCACGACCAATGAAAATGGGCATGGATACACATCCATCTAAGCATGTCAAAGGGGTATAAAAGGGCTTAGGTGGGTTGAAAGGGGTCATTTTCACTCTCTCATTTGGAGAATTTGGAGCTTTGGAGCAAGGGGGACTTGGGAAGCATGGTACACATTCTGATGGAAAAATATCACGAGGAGCAGGTTCTAACCTAAAAGTGGCTGACATGCATAGGACTAGAGATATGTACCCCATACACACTTCTCATTTCATAGATTAGTGCATTTTTATGTATATTTATCGATGGATGTGGAAGCTAGGGCACTTTCCTATGCACATTGCACACTTTCTAGGGCTAGGTGCACACTTGAACCAAGAGACTATGCTCTTTCTTAGGCAAGGTGTGCAAATGCATAAGATAACTGCATAGTTGCATAGTGTAAGGTCAATTTGTAAGTACATACACATGATGAATTAGACACATGAAGACTAGGTTACAAATACACAAAATGCATCATCTATGACTTATTGAGACCTAAATTAACACACTTTCCTCATTTCACATTGGTTGACCTAAAACCATTATAGATTTGCGAGAGTAGGTCAACATGCTTGTCATTGTGCCATCAACTAAATGATCATCATAGATATTGTTTGTTGGTGCTAGTGCTACACCACAAAACATACATGCTCAAGATAAGGAAAAATAGGGGAGTCATCACCACATTAGCTGAATAGTGGCATTAAAAGATGAGCTCATTTCATCTCCCAACAGGAGAGGTTGTGATCATACTGGAGGATATGTGGTGCATACTATAGATTCTAATATATGCTGAATGGGAGATATGTGAGAAATTGACAGCCTGAGTGGATTTGAGCAGACTGATTAGATGCGACATAGATGAACTAGGCATTGTTGAGTATGAGATTGATTGGGAGACTATGTTAGCACAACACGATAGACTAGTGATAGTGATTAGTTTGGTTATCGTAGGGTTACTAGCACCAAACAGACAAGGCTATGGATTCCCTATTAGATGGGAATGAGTGCTTGAGCACATGATGTTGGAGGGGATTATCTATGCCTGGGGATAATGCTTGTTGGCTATACTATGATTCCATCTACAAAAGATAGCATATAGAGGGGTATAGACAATTAATTGCGGTTTGACTCTATTATAGGTTTGGGAATTTGAGCACATCATTGTATTTCAACCTATAACAGACGTACAGTTGGACCCAAGTTTACCCTATGTTTACTACTCTGTGTGTGCATTATAGTAAGGATTCGTGGGACACACACTCTAATTGTGGCATGAGTTGGATAGACTGAGAGATTTTACATTGAGACCATACATGGATTGATTCAATTGGGATGATGACCCTTAGCATCTACCCTATTGCACACATGAGAGGTACCTCATTAGGTGCATAATATGCAAACAAAGGATGATAGAGATACAATTTCTAGAGTGGATATGGAGATAGTTTGGGGAGAGATAAGACATATCGATGAGCGCAACATACTTTGACTACTACATTAGAGAGGTTAAAGAGTGGGGATGAGTGATCATACCACAGGTGGTATTTGAAAAGTTTGATCAGTTGTAGCCTAGACATTGGGGAGTAGGTCTAGAGGTGATAGACACTAGGACTGCACCTAAATATGATAGATGGTTCATAAAGTATAGGCCGATTTTTTTGATAAATCCTAGCATATCAATTCTTAAGGAGTTTCCACAACTAGGAGGAAAGGATGAGGGAGATGAGTAAGATAGGGAGGATGATAAGATAAATGTGGATTTGAATGAGGGGGATGATGATGACAAGGATAATGATGGGGATGAAAATGAGACCGATGGAGATGATGATGATGATGATGATGAGGATAAAGGATATCATGAAACTATCCATACATAGTTGGAGTAGGAGGATGACACATATATTCCATAGGTTTGTAGATGCAAGACATAGCCATGGGTGAGGAAATCAAGGAGATCCATAATGAGGGAAATATAAGAGGTACAATACAAACTCAAAGATATCATATTATAGAGTTATTGAGATGACAAGAGGCTCTGCCGACTAAGTGGGAGATTCTCATTGCAGAGGGGGATATAATAGTATCAGATAGGGATAGGATGATACTAGAGATATTATCTCTCACGTAAAACATAGACAAACTAACACTAGAGAGGGACAAAGCTTTAGCCATAGTATACAAGGAAGATGAAATAATCTAGGATTTTATTGAGAGCATCCCTAATATGAGGACACGAGATATGGACATTACTCTAGGAGAGCTAGGTCAAGAGGCATGAGGTACTAGCAGAGAGAAGGGCACCATCCTACTCAATAATGAGATCATAAAGAAGGTCTCATAGTAGGACGCACTCATAGAGGACACAAAGAAGTAGGAGAGTGATGGCACCAATCAGGGCACCTAGACCAAGATAGACAAAATAAAATATGGGAGGATCTACAACCGCTCGATGGGATAGGGGATAGGAGGAAAAGTAGAATCATGGATGATGACATCCTAGCTATAGGGACACCCATTTTGGATACTTTTTTGTAGAAATTTATATTCTAATATCGAGCATGCGAGATCTTTTTGACATGACAATATTGATTTTGTACTTCGATACATACACACACACATATATTGTATAAGGTGAAATGGTGATCCTAACAGGGCTAGAGGTAAATCCCTTGACTGGGTGACTGCTAACAGGGTCTTTCTCTTAACTAGACATTTTGTAAATATTTTAACAGGGCTAAGCTCTTAACTAGGCGTACTTTAGAAAAGTACAGATTTTAGTGGGTTCCATCCCCACATGTGGTTTTTCCTAGTTGGGTTTCTATGAGAAAAAATTTGGTTTCATTGTGTTGAATTATTTAGAGATGCTTATTCTTATTATTTATTTTTTCATGCAATCAATGTTTATTTATGCAAGTGGTTGAATGGTTAATGTAAAAATTGAACTATTAGATTATTGATTCACCCCCCCCCCCACCTCTAATAAACATTAACCATTCAACCACTTGCATAAATAAACATTGATGAGGAAGGAACCT